>JAIFZK010000130.1:2372500-2405000 GCA_027481765.1 Tenualosa thibaudeaui | reverse complement strand
GAAGCTGTGTAACGACCAAGATAGCAACGGAAGTTAGCAATGATGCTCTGTAGAAACAGCACCCTGGCATGTTCCCATGCATTCTGTGAGTCTATAAAGCCACTGGTCCTCCATACCTGCAGGTGGCTCTGTCTCTTGGTGAGCGCGGCCTGCTTGCTGCTGTGGATGGCGCTGTAGACACGCAGGAAGGACATGTACTGGCTGGGCGTGGCACCATACTCGCGGCATGACTCGTGGATCTGCAGGAAAGAGCGTGACAGGTCGCCGTGGCTCTCCAACGCTGCTGGGAGGGGGGGTGGGGGGGTCAGAGAATAAATAATCCACAGACATCAGGGCAAAATAGACAGATTCCTCATAGGAGTGTGAGTGTGTGTGTGTGTGTGTGTGTGTGTGTGTGTGTGTGTGTGTGTGTGCCAAAGTGGTATTCATAAAGATTGATAAAATAAACAGATTTGACAATAAATCTCCAGCAACAGTGTGCGAGCGTGTGTGTGTGTGTGTGAGAGAGAGAGAGAGAGAGAGAGAGAGAGAGCCTGTACCAGCTCAAGAATTACAGCTCCACAAATCTCGCTCCAAAGCCTTGAGCGGCAGGTGTGGACGGGGGTGACCACACAAGGTGAAAATGAGGCCCACCAACCCCCCACCCCACCCAACCCCCAGAGCCGTATATCGCAGCCATGCTGTGCTGAGAGCTGAGGACTGAGAGCTGGGTGCTGGAGGCTGGATGAAGAGGGGAGCACTCTGGGCCTCCTTCAGGGTGATATATGCACTGACATAAAGCTGCCAGCCAAGGAGAAGCCGCAACGCTTTACCTGCCTCCATAAACATCCACCACACTCCCGTCTCTGACCCCATCTCAACAGACACCACTCAGGCTCACATAAGAGCACTGGCCAGGGACCTCAATGTACACCCAACACACACACAAACACACACCATTAGACACACACTGTCAACCAATGTGCCTGAACAAAGATAGGGTCCAAACTAACAGTTACGCACACAATTAGAACCACAGTAGTAAAGCAATGCTTTATAGACAAAGACTGGGTCCATCCTAACAGTTACACACGTACGCAGACACACAGACACACATACACACACACAAGCCATACCTGGCCTCCTCTTCTTATCACCTTGGTCGGAGCTCTCTTCCCCAGAGATCTGGGCCAGCAGCATATCAGGGATCTGATCAAGAGTGTCAGAGAGAGAGAGAGAGAGAGAGAGAGAGAGAAAGGAAGAAAGAGAAAAAGAAAGAGAGAAAGCCTCCTGACATTTAGCCAGTGTGAACCCCATAAAACCACTTCATTATCCCACCACCATAAATCCCAGCAGCACGCTGGGTTGGCACTGGGTATGGAGAAGACAGCAGAGGATGAAGTGGGCCCCTACCTGTAATATAGGGCCTCTCTCTCTGTCACACACACACACGCATGCACACACACACACACACACACACACACACACACACACACACGCATACACACACACACACACACAGAATGTCCCTCCATCTCCTTCCCATCAGTTAATCAAGGGTGAAGCTGGATGTGAGCATAACTATGTCTTGTCTCTGTGTTTATGAAGGCAGGTTTGTTAAAGGAGAACTCTAATGTGATTCAATCCATAACCCTGTTGTTCGAGGTCACTGAACGCTGTCGGTAGAAAAAAAGAACAAGATACATTTTGAGATCAGAGATCAAATAGCAAATCGATGAAGCAGAGAAACTTACTTCTTTACTTACTTTCAATTTCACTGCTTCATTCAGTTAATATTAGCTGCTGGTTCACTATTCATTCTATTCTGTATCAAATTCTAAGGTTCTTTTTTCTACAGACAGCACTCTGTGACCTCTAACACCAGGGCTATGGTTTGATTCACACAGGATTTCTCCTTCAATAAGGCACAAGATTTCTCCTTTAACAAGCAAGGAAGGTCTTGCTCCTTTCTTACCTTCCTCATGCTGCTCTCAGACCAGCCGTCCATCCACTGCACGGAGCACTTGCGGTAGAGCGCTGGGTTGCTCTCGCAGTTGATGGTGAAGTTGGTGTTGGTGCAATCCATGATGAGGACGATGTGAAGGTTCTGCTGAATCCCTGTGAGAACAGGACACACACACACACACACACAAAATGGGCATGTCAACTGATGTTAAAAACACACTGCAATCCACAAACACTTTCCAAGAGAGAGGCCAGTGGCAGGAAGAAGAGAGTAAAGGGGGGAAGGGGGGATGAGAATGCAGGGATATATAGATGAATGGAAAGGATGCAGGGATATTTAGATGAACAGAAAGGATGCAGGGATATATAGATGAATGGAAAGGATGCAGGGATATTTAGATGAACAGAAAGGATGCAGGGATATATAGATGAATGGAAAGGATGCAGGGATATTTAGATGAACACAAAGGATGCAGGGATATATAGATGAATGGAAAGGTATCCCTGGGAGGATCGGCGGTGCACATCAACAGAAACTGAGGCACTGATCCTTCACGCCACCAATCCATTCACATTTTGTGTGTGCTTCCAGACAATCTGAGAGACACAACGTGTTCTCAGCTTAATAAAGCATTATATGTGCACACAGACACACACACACACACACCTAGATGAAGCAGAGTTTGGTCAGGGCCTAATGCTCTGTGTCTAATGACAGAGCTGTGGCATATTGGGTCCAGGTGTGGCTGATGTGTGGCAGAATTCAAAGTAATAGGTTCTACCCACACAGATACACATATATACACACACAGACACACACACACACACACACAGACACACACACAGAGTGGGGAGTCAGTGATTCAGAGCAGCAGGGACTCTGTCACCTTGCCGCCTGCCTGTCTGCCCCTGAGACAGACAGCACAGAGTGAGAGAGAGAGTGAGAGAAAGAGGGAGACAGAGGGGGAGAGCGTGAGAGAGAGATGTAAAAGTGTGAGATAGATGGAAAAGAGTGAGCAGAGAAAGAGAAAAGGAAGAGCAGAAGAGAAAGAAAGAGAGATACAGAGCATGCGAAAGAGTCCACAATTCTTCATGCTCCAGTGGACATCGATAAGGGATTATCTCACATTTCTGACCAGAGTGCCAGTTTGCGCCAGGGTGCACAAAACAATAAATTATCAAATGAAATTATATATATATATATATACACACACACACACACACAACAGAACCAGAAAGCCAACTCCAAGCTGCGGCGCCAACATTGTCTGGCACTACTCCACCCTAACCCCTCCACCCTCCACCCACAACCTGTCAGACTGCCAACGCACCAAGTCAAATCATAGCGCTTATAATCCGCTCTAAAAAGCCATCTCTGAATATCAGATGGATCTACTGGGCAGCACTTAGAGAAAAGCTTCAATAAGCTTTAGTAGACTGGATACACTTGGGATGTTAAATCTGATTCCAGGGTTTGAAAAAAAAAAAAAGACGACAAAAAAAAAAAAAAAACTTTCCCACAGTTACAACAGAGGCATTGTCCTACTGGGATCCGGGAAAAAAAGTTTGCATGAGAACCATCAATATCACTGCACTTCCAGTAACGGACAGGGTGCCACACAGACAGGATCCATCAAGACTTGCATTAGGCTCTCCGCCACGGTTTGGGAAGGATGTTTTTCTTTTTTTTTTTTTTTAAAAGAGAGAGGAAAAAAAGAAGACAAAAAAAAGAACTCCTGTTGAGCCCTTCCAAATGTAATTGAGAAAAATGGAGTGTCTGCGTCATTCTAGCATGCCTTAGGGGGTAAGACTGATGTGCTGACACACACTCCCAGAAGGGACGCGGCAGCAGACAGAAGGAAAGGCAGAGATGCGGGTGGGGGGCTGTGGTTGGACAGGGCTGGATGGTGTCATAACCCAACTCACGGTAGGCAAAGTAGTTGAAGATGGGCCCAGTGAAGCCGTCCTGGGAGGCCTGGTCTTTGAGGGAGGAGAGGAGAGGCTCCAGTTCCTCAGTGGAGTACAAGCCTGGCACCTCACCTGGGGAACACGCACAAGACACGGTCAATGATACTCTCCTGCAATTCTGCCCACACAACTTACCTTTCCATGTATCTTACAATATGCTTCAAACTTTTCTTTACTTTTTTTACTGATGAATAATTACTCCCTGTGTCACACACTCACACACTCACACACAAACACAGACACACACAGACACACACACACACACACAAACACACACACACACACACAAACACCTGAAGAGAGCAGGCTGTTGACCATCTCCAGGAAGGCGGGGTGGACAAACTGGTAATCCTCCAGCAGAAGCACCACCTGCTGCCCCTCAATACCAGCCAGCTGCATGACCTGCAGGAGACACACACACACACACACACACTAATCAGGCTGGCTGGGGCCAGAGATGCTAATAGGCATGGCTGAGCTAGCGCAAGTGAAACAGTGGGAAACCACCAACAGGCCAATAAGACACATCTCTCTTTCCTAGCACAAGGTGTTAGAATGTTAAACATTCTTTGCTTCAACAGAGAAAGACTGAATGCTTTGTTTTTAAGTGAGGTGAGTAAGATTGACTGAGAGAAGTCTGAATAAGATAAAGCATTTATTTTCCACTTTAACTTAACTTTAAAAAAGTATTCATGCACCAGCAAATGTAAATAGGGTTATTTCCCAACTTCATTAAAAAAGAGGCACGCTGAGTGATTGACAGAGACCGACAGATCATGTCCTCAAAAGAAGCCAGTGAACCACAGACAGGCTGAGAGACTTAAGTGCTGAGTGCTTGGTTAGAGTGACGAGGCCGAGGCGGTTACCGTCTTGAGGTCGCCCTTGAATTGCTTGAGGCCATAGCTGCGGGACACCTTGGGGGTAAAGAGGGCGGCAGCGTGCATGTGGCTGACCACCGAGGTGACAGTGCGCCGGCCCACGCCGCTGCGCCCAGCCAATAGCAGGGAGCCGCCAGGCCGGCTCAGGACGCGGTCCACACGGGACATGAAATCCAGAACCTCGTGGAAAAGCAGGATGTCCAACTCACGGTTGTCCCGACCGTACATCACAATACCCTGCATGCAGCAGGACGATGGGGGAGAGAAGAAGACATTTTTGAAGAGACACTTTACACTTCCGCTCACCGATAAAACACAAAAAAAGCTTCTTTGTATACCAAAACTCACAAATTAAGACTAAACTTAAGTCAAGAAGATCAGCCTCGTTAAAAAAGCTACCAAAAGGTGTGAAAATCTAACGAGCTGACAGTTTCAGTTAGTTTGTTCCTTTTATCATCAGCCTTTTATAACAATGCTGTGTTTGTGTTCGTTCCTTTTATCATCAGCCTTTTATAACAATGTTGTGTTTGTGTTGCCAGCTGGCAGAGAGTAAAATTCATGTATGGTACCTACCGTTCCTTAAAACCACAAGCAACTTCAAACATTAAAAAAAGGGCCACTGTACTGACCTTGCGGATGACCTCCTTGAGGTCAGCAGAGTGCAGGCATCCAAGTGCTTTTCCATGAGAGGGGAGGGACTGCCCCGGAGCCAAGATGGTCCCTGCCTCATGGGACGCACCCCATGTCACATAGAAGGTGTCTGTAGGTCACACAGTCACAGGCAGAGACTCAATCCAGTGCATGTAGTAATAATTTAGAAATAATTACCATCATTAACCTTGCAATATATTTGCTCTCTACGTAAGAGAGAACGTAAGAGAGCTCACCAAATAGACCAAATAGCAAGTAGACAGCTAACACTAACCAAATGGGGCACAGAAACTCACTTTCAGTTTCATTTTCATTTTCCTATGCCCCATCCAGTTAACCTTAGCCAGATTGCTATTCATTCTATGTTGTATCATATTTTTGTGGTTCTTTTTCCTACAGAGAGCACTCTGTGATCTCAAACAATAGGGCTACTGATAGGAAATGCTTTCTAACAACAGATGACTCCCTGGGCCAAATCTACTCAGCAGCTCTCAGGGATATTCATCAAGCACTTCTCAGAGGCCCTTTCATTTAGCGCAATCAGGAGCGTTCTCCCAGTGCAGCCTGGGTAATTGAGACAGAATTATTTTCCCTCTTCCCCCTGCAAAGTGATGTGTTTACCAGACATGTTGTCGAGGACGTCAGAGCCCCAGTCTCCCCGGATGACGGACATCAGAATGTTGTCGAAAGTGTTGAGGTCTTTGGTGGTGACAATGCGGTCCCTGAAGAGTCGGCGGGCCTCGTAAGCCACAATCTCCAGCACGGTGTCTGTAGCAGTGGTGGATTTGCCTACAGAGAATAAACGCACGCAGCAGTCCATCAGTCTCACAGTAGGGGTGGCCACACAAGGACAAAAAAATAATGAAATAATAAAACTAAAAACTCTAAAGATATTCTTTGGAAAGTAAATTCCCTCATTATGAGATGATACATACCCCCATTTTGGAGAGGTAAGCAGTAAAAAAGGAAGAGGAGAGAAGGAGGACGTGAAAATATGATGAGCACGGAGAAAAAGTTTGCCTGTATACACTTTAATTAAAATTAATGATTTGATGCAATATCGCAGCAAGAACATACTGTGAAGGGACCGGTTTGACAGCAGAAATGATGAGGTGGATGAAGAAAGAAAAAGAATACAAGAGAAAGTGAGAGAAAGAGAGAGTGAGGGAGTGAGAGAGAGAGAGAGACAGAGAGAGAGACAGATACTGCATGGTTGGAGGAGAGTGCACAGCGGTCTACTGATGGAGTCTGCAGCTAGTGAGACGTGAATTAAAGCAGCTAGTTAGTTAATGTTATAAGCCAAGCCCAGTTCCTGGCTGTGTGAAGCAGCGCTCCAGGGCAGACTGGCTTGAGGTCCCCTTTCTCTCACCTGCGGTGAGGTCATAGCGGTACAGGCTCAGCACCCACTGGGTGAGGATGCATGGTGTGAACAGGTAGTGGCTGTAGTCGTCCACCGTGAATTTGGCCTTGACCTACCAACACAGACAGAGAGCAGTGATCACGCTTTGAGCACCAGCACACGGTGAAATATAGTCCATGATCCCTCACCTTGGGATAGGGACAGAGTACATATATCCACCCTCTGTCTTACACTAATACACACACACAAGCTCTACTCACCCTCCCTTCACTCCCTCATCCAGCAACAAAGCCATATGCACATCCCACTAGGCCATTATAATGAAACATGTACACAACTTTACATTCTACCGCACACACACACACACACACACACACACAAAAAAATAAGCATACAACCACACAGTACTGTGTTTCTGGCCATCAGAACACTCAGACTCCATGTGATCCACTCCTGGACTACACTGGATGGACCTCATGTTTGGAGGCTAAAAGATAATGGTGTCTCTATCAGAGACAGATAACCAACTGGCACTCCCAGTCTGCCTATTTATCACTGAGGGTGAAAACAGCCCAAGGGTAGCAGGGGCTGCCCTGATAGGTATTGGAGTCTTAAGGCCAAAACATGTAACGTGTAAAAACAAGAGAGAAGGAATATAAATCATGCACATGGTGAAGGTCCCCTCACTGGTGGATTGGGGGTAACCGTGCAGAGCAAAGCCTTCCAGCGTAACTGCACCCAAGTATAACTTCCACCAAACTCAGACAGGTGTCAATACACAGACAATTTACTGTGTAATATATCAACATAATAATTAATATATCAATAATTATAAAACTTGCATCAGTCTACTACCTTGTTTATTTTATGAAATGCTATATTTTTTTCCAGACAGATTTTAATCTCAGAGATTTACACCTGACCTTGATATTACAGTGTCACGTTCTTGATATACATTTAACAGCTTTCCTTCACATCCAAGACTGTCTAATTGAAAGGTTTGTGTGTGTGTGTGTGTGTGTGTGTGTGTGTATCAGTCAAGATCTTGACCTGTCACAGGATGTAAATGTGTCAGAATGACTAACACAGTCCATGACTCAAAGGAGGACTTGAGAGGGCTGGTATTAGTGAATGTAAGTCTCCATTCATCTTAATGCAATTAGCGCTGCCTGTAGCGTCAATCTGAACTAAGATGACTAAAGAGCCGACGCGACCACAGCTGCCCACCTGCTCGTACACCTGCACCAATGAGCCAGCCAGCTGGTGGACCTTCCCCGCCGTGCCCCAAGCTGCATGGCCCCCCAGAGTCTTCTGCAAGGCCGGCTGCAGGTAGGCACCATAGATGGTCTGCAGCTGCTCCCGGTCAGGGTAACTAGGAATGGGAGAGAGAGAGAGAGAGAATGAGAGAGAGAGAGCGCAATATCAGTCAGGAGCCTCCGATCAGGGGTTGATCGCATAAAGACTTCAGAGTAATGGTACAAATGGAGGGTCCAAATAAAAGCCTTGGGAGTAATGACAAGGGGTATCTAATGCAATTCAATAAGGGGGACTGTGGGGTCTTCTTGAAAATCCATATGCAAAGTTTGTATGCTCATCAAGGGCCTCGTCCACCACTGTGCTTACTCAATGGTGCAGATGCGGACTATGGAGGTGAATCGGGTGGTGAGGAGGTGTCTGCCCACAGCGCCTCCTGCTGACATGGAGGCCACAATCTGGATGTTCTCCAGGCCCACCCACTCCAGGTTCTCGTCGTAGAAGCCCTGGTAGGTCAGCACCTGTGGAGGAGGGACAAGACCTCAGGGTGAGAGGACTGTGAGAGAACATTCTCTTCAGCCAGGAAATAAGCTGAGAACAGCTGTTTGCAACTCATTTCCATCAATATCAGTCACATCATACCCTATGCAAATTGAAGGTTACTCTAACCACCTCTTCAAAATGTATTTGTGATTTAAGAATTTAATATGAAGCATTTCAACTGCGGTAGAGGGGCAGTAAAAAAATATTCTTACAAAATGTAGCAAGACATGAAGGTCTTAATACCAGTATAACAACAAGGAAGGATTAGCTGACAGCTGATGCACAATATGGGAGGTTTCGTACACACCACAATACACACACACACACACACACACAGACACAGACACACATGCACACACACAGACACATGCAGACACAGACACACACACACAGACACAGACACACATGCACACACACAGACACATGCAGACATAGACACACACACACACACACACACACGCACCTGCTGCAGGAAGGCGATGAGGTTGCTAGTCCCCCATTTGTCAGGCTTGGGCAGGTTGATGTCCTTCAAGTAGAGCACAAGGCGCTCGCAGTCCTTGGGCCTGTAGACGCGGCCCGTGTTGGAGCTGATCACCAGGCAGGTCTGCGTGAGCTTCTGGAGCACGTGCCGAGAGGACGTCTGCGCACTGCAGTGCACCACCGCCACCTGGGTGGAGCGCAGGCGCGAGAAGGCGTAGCGCAGCAGCATCCTGTCAACGGCAAACACACACACACATTCAACTGTCTGTCTCAATCGACTAGGCCGAGGCCATGCCACAGGGAGACAATACTGTCAGGAGCTGGAAGACGAATGCAACCATGATGGGCTTGACTCTCCAGTCCCAATTAAACGTCCATTAGGGAGACGTCACACAAGAAGTGTGTAAACGGATTGTCAATTAATTCCCCATTAGATACAGGTGAATTGAGTCAATACTTGTCAGATGAGTCAGACATAATAGTCCTTCAGTGAGTTACTCATACAATAAATCTATAAGTGTCCAAATTGCGCTTCATTTGAAGAGAACGCCATGACGATAACATTGTTAAACAAATTTAATTTCGGTTCCTTACAGTGGAATTACTCTTGACTTCAACAAAAGCAGGAGCCTTTATCTGATAAACTTTCCTCTCCAATGTTCCGTGTTCTAATCTGAACACAGACAGTCGCTGCACCTTTTCAGACCCCGATGGGAGTCCATCGGACTCCAGTGGGGATTGTGAGGATGTGGAGTGTGTGAGCAGACAGGATCGAGAAGCCCAGACAGAACCCCAGAGTCCCAACCAGAGAGAGAGAGAGAGAGAGAGAGAGAGCATCAGGATCATCAGACGTCAGCTGTAACCTTTAACAGTCTACTGGATCTCTTACGCCGCAAACATGCACCCTCTCTCTCCCTCTCACTCTCTTTCTCTCTCTCTGCTAAGAACATGCAGTGACTCCAAAACAAACAAAACAACAGGCAAACAAGGAAACAAGGATTCTAATTTAAGACAGACCGACAGACAGACAGACAGACAGACAGAAAGAGAGAAGAAGAAAGACAGAAAGGCAGTTAGAAAGAGACAGAGAGACAGAGAGGTAGAAAGAAAGAAACAAACAAAATTTGATGGGGGGGGGGAAGCTGCATGACGAAAGAGCAGAAAAAGAGTAAAAGACAAAATTGATGTGTGGAATGGATGGAAGGCAAATGCAGAATGCATCTGAATGTAAATGAGGCCTGTGGTGGGTGAGCAGGCAGGCGGGCAGGCAGGCGGCCCCTTGGCTGGTGTCTACTCCAGCTGAGCACTCAGCACTCAGGACACATTGAACAGCACAGGAGGATTCAGAGGGGCTAATTGGGCCGAGGCCATGCAGCAAATTAATTAGATGTTCTATCATCAAACAGAGATGACAAGAGGAGCTCCATAACACTTGACCTTTTGTGCATATGACTGTGGGCGCTTGTGTGTATTTGTTTGTGTGTGTATATGTGTATGTCTGTGTGTGTGTGTGTGTGTGTGTGTGTGTGTGTGTGTGTGTGTCTGTGTTTGTGTGTGGTGAGGGGGTGTATGTGTTTGAAAGAGACTAAAACTGAGTGTGTGTCTGTGTGTGTGTGTGTGTGTGTGTGTGTGCGTGCATGTGCGTGTGTTGGGCATATGTGTATGTATGCACAGGAGATGTGTATGCAGCAGAGGCACAGAGGCACCGAGGCCTGTGTGTGTGTGTGTGCGTTTGAGCCATCAGAGAGGACTGCTTGGGTGTATGCAGCTCAGGGAAAGGCCAGCTCATCAAAGACAATCCAGTCTTGCCTCACTCAGGAGACAAGCCAGAGGAGGTCATTCTTCAAAGAGACCCACATCAATTCCCACACGAGTCCCACATGTCTCTCTGTATCTGTCAGTCAGTCAGTGTTCATGTGGGTGGGGGTGTGAGATACATAGATATCCAGTCACTGAATTGCATGTACTCAACATAATCATCCACCTAGTGATGGTTGTGCATTTCCTCCAGACACACTGTATGAACATCTCCAAGCAGCTTAGCTTATATGTGTAAGGGAGAAAGAAAGAAAGATAGAAGGGGGGACAGTACATCTCTGAGAAGTGTGTGAGAAGTCTGTGAGAAGTGTGTGTGTGGTGAAGTTTGTAAGAGATAAAGCAGATGAGAGGCTGGTCCATGTAATGGGTTTGTAGAGCGCTAGTCTAACGCCCACAGTAATAACTGCACATACTTTGGGTGATGATCCAGACAACCTACAGCAGCTCCATATGAGCACACAACTGTAAGAGCATCTGAGCGGAGCAGTCAGGCTAAACATAAACCACAAGCCCGATCACACACACTTACACAAACACACACACACACACCACTCTTTCCTACAGCACCAGTTCCCCCCATCCCTTCACTCAAGCATCAAAGCCACATCCACACCCCGCTGAGCCATCATCATGCAGCAAGAAAGAGCAAGAGAGAGAGATCAACAGAGAGCGAGAGAGAGAAAGAGATATCAACAGAGAGAGAGAGAGAGAGAAAGACGTCTCAATCAGTGAATGAGCCAACACAGACCTTGGGTAAGAGTAACCCTCCAGCTCCAGCTGCTCAGGTTCATCCAGTCCACAGCAATCATGCTACCAGCTAGCCAGTTACTCAGCTAGTTTCAGACAAACCCTAGTTGCTACTTTACAGTAACACAGTAATTATACAAGGTATACATTCAGATCCAATTCTCACTCCTCCCTTGTGCTGATAGTCTGATAGCTGATACTCTCCACTCTCAAATTCTCTTTCATATCAGAAGCTGCTTTATATTGCTCTATTGTAATTCTCTTTGGAAGCAGTTGTGATCTTAATGAACTGAAGGATATAAAACATTAGTGTAATATACTGTAATCTAGTACAGCTCTGTAATGCTTTATGTAAATGCACTCTGTGCCTTGCAGTAGAGTGATTCGGGGAGTGCAGCTGGAACAGATCATAGGCTCTAATGAAATCATCATGAGATGCTGAGATGCCTACAGAAGTCCGTGTAGACGCAGTGATTCACCCCACATATGATTCATTTATACACACGGGAAAGTTTGGGAGTTTGTCTTTAGCAACTGAAGTGGTCTCTTGGTATAGTACACAGACATTTTATTACAGTGGACGAAATAATAGAGGGGGGAAAACAATACTGTTGAGGCCAACACAGAGACCCAAGATACATTTTCTGTAGTGTCTGCATTAGTTTGTGGAAGTCATTGGATCTCAAACTGGGGTCCGTAGTGCATTGCCGGGGGGTCTGGTAAAAAAAAATTTGCGACAAAATCGCATCTAGCATCTAACGGAACTAATGGTCAAATGTGTGTTGCGATTATGAGGGGTCCATGGAAATGTTTCTGCTCCAGGAGGAGTCCTCGGTCCAATAAAGTTTGAGAACCCCTGGTGTAAGTTGCAACTTGGACAACATTCCAACATTTATTCAGTGTCTTCATGCCACTAAAATTGAGTATATGGGAAATACTGTTGCCATGATTTAGTTTGAAAACTCCTGGGTCATGTTTTAATATGGATTGGCAAAACTAAAATATGACAAAATGTAAGCTGTGTTCACCAAGCACGGGTTGAAGCAGCAACTCACAGCACCACGGACTGAACCTGGAGCGTACTAGCAAGGGAACTAAAACTAAAACTAGCATGTATCTTAAAGCTAGCAACTAGGTTGCTACCTACGCTACAATAATGGACGTAATCTCTCTCTCTCTCTCTCACCCTTTCCCGCAGCCTTCGGGCCCCACCAGGAGGAAAGGCTGGCGGTGCTCACTGCAGAGCCACTGTCTGAAGTAGTCAAGGCCACGCTGCATGTCCGCCGTCTGGATGACCGGCAGACGCTGCGGGGCGCTGAAGTCGTCCGCGCTCAGGTGCTCCGGCCGCTCCAGCTGGTACGCCACCAGCCGACCCGACTCCGGGTCGTAGTACGTGTCCAGCGGTTTACGTGGGTCTGGTGGACTTTCACGGGCCCAGCTCAGAACCTGGACAAATGGAGACAGACATACCCACATACAGTTAAGTTTACTTGAATTAACATTCATAGGATCAATAATCAATAATCATCTATTTAATACAATGAGTTGTACTCATTGATAAGCTCTTTTAAGTAAATATCATTTATTTTGGAGACCCAGAGGTGAACAATGAACAGTGATTGACTGGAGTACAAATTGTGTGGGTGTGTGTGAGGGGCATTGTGATGCTGATAGACAGAGACTAACAGAGTAAAAGGTGTGTTTAGTGGGGTAGTGTGGGCAGAGGGGTGTTGGTGTGTGGCCAACCTCTTTGGAGAACTCCTGGCGTGACTTGAGGTTGAGATTGCCGCCCAGACCCCTGATGAGGCTGACCACAAACTGGCCTCGCTCACGCACCCCGCTGAGGTGAGACAGACCATTCATCACTGTCCCCACCAGACTGGTCTCCACCACAAAGTCATTCTGAACAGACAGAGAGAGAGAGAGAGAAGGGGGAAGGGGGTTGAGTGATTGTGTAGAAGAGAGTGATACAGATACAGAGAGTGACTGACAAATGAAGACAGACAGAGAACCAGTGTTAGTGTGACTGAAAAGAGCAAACATTGTGATTAAAAGGGGGGGAAGTGGACAGAGAAAGGCAGACAGAGAAGGAATATGAGTCAGTGACAAAGGCAAAGGGAAGAGCCAAACAGCACAGGGTAGAATAGAAACAGAGAGAGAGACATAGAAAGAGAGATATATAGACAGAGAGTGTGTAAGAGAGAGAGAGAGAGAGAGAGAGAGAGAGAGACATAGAAAAAAATATATATAGAGAGAGAGTGAGAGAGAGAGAGAGAGAGACATAGAAAGAGATATATAGAGAGAGAGAGAGAGAGAGAGAGAACAAGGAAGAGGAAAACAGAGAGGGATGATACAGACTGAGCAGAGAAAGAGGATGTATGGCAGGGTGGCATGATCCCAGACTGGGAGAGGGACTCAGAGGAATGGGGCGCACCTGTTTGAGGACCCAGTCCAGGCCTCGGGTGAAGTAATCCCCCAGCCAGTTCTCTAGGTTACAGCGGCACTCATCAGGCTGGTTCTTTAGCCACGACTTCACCAGAGAATTCACATCAGTGTCTTCATCACTACACAACACCAATGACAGAATTACAGATGGTGCAGACATCATACACACACCATCGAAACATTAAGAACATCACAGCCTGAGCCTTGTTCAATTCTTACATCAATACAGTACATTTGAGGGCACATAAACACACACACACACAATTACGCCCCCAGTGAGGTGTAAAAAATGGTGGAGAGAAACCTAGTACCTGAGGAAGATCATGCCCATGCGAGAGATGGTGGCAGGAGAGGCACAGCTGAGATCATGCGTCTCAAACAGGAAGTTGACGTTGGGGCCAAACTGGATGCGCTCGCCGCTGGGCATGGTGAGCAGGCGGTTGTCATCCAGCACTGAGTTTAGAGACTCAATCCACTCAGGGTCAATGTCTCCATCACAAATGATCCAGGAGCTCACCTCTGAGCAGAGACAGGTGGGAGAGATGGGAAGTGTTAAAAATAGCCAGCTGATATCCATTACCTGTTTGGACAGCTGTGGCCTATTGGTTAGTTAGGGCCTCAAACTTGTGACCAAAGGGTGGTGGGTTTGATCCCTGACCAGTAAGAAAAACATAAGCGGGGGAAGTGGTTGAATATGGCTTTCCACATGTCCAGATCCACGGCTCAGGTGCCCTTGAGCAAGATACCAAACCCCTCACTCCACCCTGGGTGCCGCTGCGGCAGGTTGCCCACTGCTCTGGGTCAGTGTGTGCTTCACCTCAATGTGTGTTCACTGTGTGCTGTGTATGTGTCACTAATGCAGAGACTGAATTTCCCTCACGGGATCAAAAGAGTATATACACAGCACTTATACAATATACATATACCTACCAAGTCAACATTTATCATAAACACAACAGAAAAACAGTAATACAATATGGCATGTGTATGAGTTGGTGTTATTCCAGTCTAAAACCCATAATGAATATACTGTGAATATCGTGATCTCATCTTTCTCAGTCATTCTCTATTGATACTCCCACTTAATATTTACTGTCCACTCATCTGTTTCATTGTCCATTCACGTTCCCTCCCTCTCGTTTCTATGATGTATGGAGATTTGAGTCATGCCACAGCAACGAGCAGTAATATCAACACAATTCAAACCAATCCCAACTACATCTCAAGTCTTTTTATGATAAGCAAACAGTTTCTCTCTGACTCATTCACTCTAACAAAGAGAGCTGATTTAAATTCATATAATCCACAAACTGATGTGTGATACACACTGGCGTTGGCTGATTGTGGTTCTCTCCTAGACTATGAAGTGCTCTGGGTAAATTAGCAAAGCACCATGTGAATGCAATCTGTCTACTCAAGACCGGTCCATGGTCTATTCAAGTCAATGGTGGGAATAAAAACGCATTGTGGGGTTATTGGTGATGTCCGTAAGAGTTAAAGGATAAGTCAATTAATCCATATCCCTGTTGTTTGAGGTTGCCAAGTGGTGTTGGTAGGCACAAGAAAGACAACATTTGGTACAATTTGACTCACTCTAAAATACTGACTGAGACAACATTTGGTACGCAATTTGCAAACTACCAATGCAAACTGAACAGGGCACAGATAAAAACACTAGACACTAAAAACACAAAAACAGAGTTTCTTTGCCCTCATCAGTTAGCATTGGCTGCCATTTTGCAATGCAGTCTACATTGTACCAAGTATTCTTGTTCTTATTCCTAACGCCAGCACTCGGCAACTGCAAAAAACTAGCAGATTGACTTCGGAAAATGACTTTACAGCAATAATCCGGAGTAATTCCCTCTATAGCAACTGTTGTTTGAGCTCACTGAGGGTAGTCGGTAGGAAGAAGAATGAGACAATTTGGTACAACATAAACCGATCTTTTGAAAAAATCTCAACAACATTGTACATTCTCACCAATTCATGTGAATTTACATGCATACCTAAGAATAGGAACCAACGATGATCATTTTCGTATGTTGCGTTGACTGACAAGCGAGTAATAAAGGCCATTTTGTTTTCATTTCATTTCCTTTTAGCGTTTCAGATCCTGCAAGTTTAGTAACCATGGAACCTATGCTAGAGGCGGCCGAGAGAGCGTTCATTCACCCTGTATTTAATCATCGAAGTGACTAAGATGCTGATAAATTAACCTAACAACGTTGCCTGGGGTGCCATTAAGGTTAGAGTGTCCAGTGGGTGTCTGGTGTGTCTCCTCACCTTGCGGCTCTCGCACCACCTGTCGAGCGCTGCTGGTGAGCACACCGTCGGACCACTCGCGCGTGTCCATGTCGATGTGGCCCAGGAGCTGCTGGCGTGGCATGGCCTTGGGGTTCATGGTGTACTGCCGCACGACACGGCCCGTGCGGCCCAGCGCCGCCCGCAGCATGCGCCACAGAGTGGACTTGCCCGCGCCGCTCGGACCCACCACCACCACGCCCATCCGCTGCCGCAGCTGCTCATAGAGCTCCAGAGCCTTCTTGATCTGGAGAGGAAGAAGTGCAGATGAGGTACTTTATGCGTCACAGTTTTTTAAAAGAAAGTGCACTCAACTCCAACAAAGTTCATTCGGACGCTGAAGATGGCTTAGGCCAAAACGTTTGTCTTGACATCCTTCCCAATAAATCACAATCATAACATCATATCATCACATCATCAAAGTTCATTCAGACGCTGAAGATGGCTTAGGCCAAAACGTTTGTCTTGACATCCTTCCCAATAAATCACAATCATAACATCATATCATCACATCATCAAAGTTCATTCAGACGCTGAAGATGGCTTAGGCCAAAACGTTTGTCTTGACATCCTTCCCAATAAATCACAATCATAACATCATATCATCACATCATCAAAGTTCATTCAGACGCTGAAGATGGCTTAGGCCAAAACGTTTGTCTTGACATCCTTCCCAATAAATCACAATCATAACATCATATCATCACATCATTTATATTTGAGATTGCAGCTTTTACTACTCTATGTTCTTTATGCGTCACACATGTATTACTTTCTGAAAACTAAAAGAAGCTTCAGCTTCTGTTGTTTAAAATGTTCTTTATTAATAAACTGACCTTAAGCTTGACCTTGCCTTACATGTCGCTTACTCCAATACAACAACTTCTCATTTGCACATGGTACAGATACATCCAAAAGGCTTATGCTACCACAGAATAAATGTTGAGCCCTTTTATAAAACGAACACACACACACACACACACACACACACACATACACACACACAGACACAGACATACAGTTTCCAATGAAAGACCTGACCAGCATTAGAATTTTATACATTTGTACACAATGGTGTTATGCGCATTCAAAATTAGTTCTAACAAAAGTGTGTGAACATCAGCATGCACAGCACACACTTATTCCAACTAGACAATCACACACACACACACACACACACACACAGAGTTTCTGCGGGTGGGCGAACCTGACTGGGGACAACCTCCAGACGAGCCTCCTCATACACTGCTTCAAGGGCGGCACAGAGCGTCTCGTACACCACATCCTTGAAGTCCACGCCAGGGAACACATCCCTCACCAACGCATCGAAGCGTGAGCTATCCGCAAACGTCAGCTTGGACATGGTGTTCAAACGCAGGGCCTGCACCACCAGATGACTCTCCTTAACTGGAGACAGCGGGGAGGGAGACAAACAGAAGCTTCAAAACTCTCTTTAAGGATCTTCTCAGTGTCTTGTTACTCACACAACATGCTGACACAATGTTTGCATTTGTCTGCCTGTAAATTGATCCAACGGTTTTGCCAATGACTACACCAAGCATTTTAAAGACTTCGGAAACCGAGAATCTGAGCGCGCCTGCGAGACGTAGAAACAGTCAACGGAAGCAGGTTCTGAGGTTAAAAAAGAGGTTGAGGTTGATGAAAAGTTTCGTGTTCCGAAAGATCTCCTCACAGTGCGAGTAGGAGAACCACAGAGATGCTGCAGAGCTTGGTGCTTAAGTGGCTTAATGGTTTCACCTTTATTGACACTTTTGTTCTCCAGTGGAGGGTCTGCCTGTGGCAGAGTAACAAATGATTCTTGTTCCGCTGGACACTTAGCAGGCAGTGAAGCACAGAGAAAACAAAGAGGTGCAATGCAATCCTGACAGACTGACAGAGTGTGTGTGTGTATGTGTGTGTGTGTGTGTGTGTGTGTGTGTGTGTGTGTGTGTGTGTGTGTGTGTGTGTGTGTGTGTGTGTGTGTGCGTGTGCCTGACAGTGGGAGGATGAGAGGGCAACTCAGCAAGGCGCTGGTGAATATCGACAGGCAGCCTTTTAAAGAGAGGCCAAGAGTGGTGAGATCCAAAGGGGTAGCGAGGTGAGGTGAGGGGTAGTGTGTGTGTGTGTGTGTGTGTGACTAGACCAGGGGTGAGCGGGTTGAGGGTGTAGAGCGAGCTGGCAGACAGCTAAAAAGAGAGGGAATTAACTCCAGTGCGATCAAAACAAACACACAGAGGAGAAAACACAGAGAGAGACAGAGGAGAGGAGAGGAGAGGAGAGGAGAGGAGAGGAGAGTTGAGGGAAGGGGAGGTGAGGGAAAGGGAGGTGAGGTGAGGAGAGGAAAGAAGAGGAAAGAAGAGGAGGGGGAGAAAAGGAAAGAAGAGAGAGGAGGAGAGGAGAGAGCAGAGGAGAAGAGAGGCGAGAAGAGAGGAGAAGAGAGGGGAGGAGAGGAGAAGAGAGGGGAGGAGAGGAGAGGAGAGGAGAGGGAAGGGGAGGTGAGGGGAGGTGAGGTGAGGAAAGGAGGGGAGAGGAGAGGAGAGGAGAGGGAGAAGAGAGGGGAGGAGAGGAGAGAGGAGGAGAGGAGGGAGGAGAGAAGTGGAGAGAAAAGAGGAGAGGAGGGAGGAGAGAAGTGGAGAGAAAAGAGGAGAGGAGAGAGGAGGAGAGGAGCATAGGAGGCAGCGGTGAAGGACAACAAGTAGGAAAGAGAGAAAAGATAAGAAACAGGTTTCACAAGTGTGGCCTCCACAGTGTGTGTGTGTGTGTGTGTGTGTGTGCCTACGTGGATGCGTGTGTGTGCAGAAAAACATCTTGCTTCTCATTTCAGCATCTGTGTTAACAAGCTCCACTCAGCTCAGACAGCATGTGTGAGCAGGGAGGCTCGCTGCTACATCCCAGAAGCAGCTCCACAACAACGCTGCATACGGAGTATCAGCCCTGAAACTGTTGGGTCAGTCAGTAACACTGTCTAATATGGATATGCATTCCCAGATGCAGTTTTGAGAGATCCTAAAACACACACACACACACAAACACACAGACACAAATACACACACACACACCCGAGTAAATCAGGATGACAGGGAATGTCATTCTTCAAAATATCTCACCGTCTTCCCATCAATATTCTGAGCCCTACAGCAAAGTAATTGGCAGGCAGGTGTTTTTGTTATCAGGCTCATGACGGGTTAATGCTATCTGGCCATGCAAAAAATTTTAAGTGCTGAATCTTGAGCTCAGGAAGCTTCCAGTGCAAATTTATTCTTCAAATCATTGACTTTGGTGAGAGGGTGCAATTTGACTCACTCTAAAATACTGACTGAGAGGAGATTTCATGGCCATGTCTACATGCCATCTGTGAGAATAACAGATGCATACCAACTGCTACTGTCTAGTTCTGAAGGCTGGTTTCAAAAGATGTACAAGTCTGTGTGTGTGGACATATTACAGGGAAACAGCAAGTGTGTGTGTGTGTGTGTGTGTGTGTGTGTGTGTGTGTGTGTGTGTGTGTGTGTGTGTGTGTGTGTGAAAAGAAGAGTGAGAGTCGTACTGTTGGTGTTGCCACTCCGTCTCTGCAGCTGCAGCAGATTCCCACAACCCCTCAGTACGGTCTTCAGAGCACGCAGACCCCAGTCATAGTGCTGCTGCGGGGTCAACAGCTCCCTACACACACACACACACACACACACACACACACACACACACACACACAGATACAGATACCTGAGTAAATCAGGAAGACAGGGCATGTCATCCTTCTGTATATCCCAATGGCCCTCGCTGTAGGAGAGTGATTTAGGAAACCTGACTGTGCAAACCAACAGAGGGCTTAAGTCCCTCTAGACAGAAAAAGTGCACGCGCACACACACACACACACGCACGCACACACACACACACAGCATTGGATACACTTATTTTAGTTGTGTTACATTTACTGAGCCTGAGACTGGACCCATGAGTTTGCATTGATGGTGATTTCTGAATACCCATGTAATTCCTCCAGAATGTTCAATTCTAAGCAAAAACACAAACATTCCCTCAAACGCACACAGAACACAACACAACAGAAACACACACATACAAATATTATAACTTCATAGATATAGATAGAACTATAGATATTTTTATATATAAGTTATAATATTTGTGTGTGTCTATATTTGTTGACTCACACACATACATGTGTGTGTAATATTATACACATTTAAAATAGAAGAGTACCTGGCCAGGTTAAAGATGGCTACCAGCTTACGACCGAGGATCTTGCCGTCCTTGAACCCCTCGGAGTAGAGGATGACCTCGGCGATGAGCTCGTTGTCAGGCCGTGACATAGCCACGGGGCGGAACAGCTGCTTGAGGTTATCCGGAAGCTTCTGCCGACCGCCATAGCCCTTGC
Organism: Tenualosa thibaudeaui; assembly: GCA_027481765.1. Lineage (NCBI taxonomy): Eukaryota > Metazoa > Chordata > Actinopteri > Clupeiformes > Clupeidae > Tenualosa > Tenualosa thibaudeaui. The sequence continues at coordinate 2,384,214 of JAIFZK010000130.1, read as the reverse complement.
CTGCAGGGTTGAGCGTGATGAAGATACCGGAGTTGGGATCCAACTCCACCTGAGAGACAGACAGACAGACAGACAAACAGACAGACAGCAGGAGCAGTGGTAGAGAGAGAGGAGTGAGTCATAAGCCCTCTCCTGCCAGGCTGGATTAGAGGGAGAGCAGGTTACTGGAGTGCAGAACTGTTCTCTCTACATGGATTAAGACTAGTCCACGACTAAAAGGCTATTTTGTGAAAGAAGATCTCCAGTAAAGTTCTCCTTTAATCCTGGTCTAGGTTTTATCCATGCACAGAACATTGGCTATCTACTCCAAGGTATGGCATACCCCAGAGTTGATACAAAGCATAGGATGTTGGTGTGGGTGGATGTGTTGTTGTGTGTTGTCGTCTGTCCTCACCTCCTTGCTGAGCAGCTCACAGGTGTTCCTCTGGTTCTTGATGGAGTTCTGGATGGCCTGGATCTGCATGGACACGGCCGAGAGCACGGCCTCCTCCAGCCGGTTGAACTCATCAAAGCAGCCCCAGGCCCCGCACTTCACCAGGCCCACAAAGATGCGCCCCATGGACTTGACGTCAATACCCTAAGGAGATGCAAGTGCACACACACACAGACACACACAGACACACACACAAAGGGTGAAACTGCGTGTCTCTACGCCTTATTTGTTTAGTCCACCTGCAAAATGTTATATACATTATCCCACTCCTGTGTTTAAAAATGTACTCTTTATTCTTCTGCCTGCATAGTACATCTGCTTTCCTCTGGGCTCTTTGCACATGCGCACATTCACCTCGTCACAGTTGAAGACCAGCACCTGGCGACCAAACAGGCCCCCCAGTGCCTTGACGGACTCTGTCTTGCCGGTGCCGGCTGGCCCGTACGGGTTGCCCCCTAAGCCCATCTTCATGGCCTGTGTGAGTGTCAGATAGCACTTATCCGTCAGGGGCGTGTGGACCAGCTTAGCAGCGTTCCCCTGCGGAGGCAAGGAGGTAGAGAGAGAGAGAGAGAGAGAGAGAGAGAGAGAGAGAAAGATAGATGGAGGTAAGGAAATAACAGCAGATGGAAATGGTGGTGATTCAGAAAAAGAGATAGAGGGTGCAAGATGGAAGGGGGTATGGAAAAAGAAAAGGCACAAGAAAATGGGTGAAAAAAAAGGAGAGAAAGTAGGAGCGATAAGAGAAGAAGCTTTGAGTGTAGTACAGGCTACAGATCTCCAGCCAAATACTCCAGGGCTTCACCTCTTATCCTTGAGTGTACAGCACCCCCTAGTGGATCACTGAGGAAATGCATGAAGCGCCCCCATTCACAATTTCACTGCAATGTCAATATTGCTGCCCCTACCTAATCCATATTATTTTTTTCAATAAGAAAGTTCAACACCTTACACGTCAGGCCAAATGATATCACTACTCTGTCAATGCCAGCTCAAGATAGACACTAACAGGCTGAAGGTGATATACAGTGATTTTAAGACCAGTTCAAATCCAAGACTTGTGATGAGACGAGCTCTTCAGTCAGTGGCAACAGCTTTGGTGCTTGGGATTCACATCCTTCATAGCATTCCACAAGTAGATTAAGCTGTCTCAAACTCATCTGAAACTTCATTTAAAGGGAATACAGCCAGTAATGTTGTTGCTATGCAACACTTTGAAACATTCAAGGTCTAGTCATGTAGCAAACTATTTGTTTCTCAGTTAATATTTATATTATAATAATATTCTTAATTATTTACAGAACAGTAAGACATTCTGTGTGAAATGTCATGACTCATTCTGACAAGCAGCCGTAGAGTAACCAAGATAATGTATCACCCAGTGGGCAATTCTGAAAATAAAGTCCCTGCAAGACTAAGCAATACCTGTTTGGCCTGTCAGAACTTATTTACCATTATAGACCTGGCAAGCAATACATTATCCCTGAGGGGGAAATTTCTAATCCTGAAGACAAGAACTGGACAATGTTTTGTCTGGACAACAATTTGTCACTGGCAGAGGCCCTATGCACACTAAGCTGGATAAATAAGAAATGCACAATTAGAATAATTATTTATCAATTCATATTTCAACACCGAAAAACAATGCTTTTTGAAAAAGACCCCTGAAGTGGATGAATATTAGAGCTCCAGGTTGGCACTGTAGTGTGTGCTGGGCAGAGAGTTTCACATGCAATGACGTGCGGTTGCTATGACAACGAAGCCACCACCAACAAAGACTTCGGTGGTGTAGTGTGGTGCAAAACATTTGAAAAAATGATGACAACAATGTGTGTGTGTGTGTGTGTGTATAGGGTTGCAAGACTATGAAAGCTCACAGCTCCATGATATTCGTTGACACACTTGTCACCCGAGATCACGAAAATAGAAAGCAAATTCAGTCTCCAATGGCTTGAAAACATCTCTCTCATGCTTCCATACCTGTTCTCCTTTAGGTCTGCTTCCAAAAACTGACCTCTGACATTACAGTGGAAGCAAAGTCACCCTTGGCGCGAACACTTGGTGGGTTGGAAGGCTGCGTTTACCTGGTACTCGTAGGTGTAGTGGAACTCGGCGTCCACCATCTGTATGTAGCAGCGTCTGTCTTGGCGCAGGTAGAAGCGTAGCTGTTTCTTCCAGGCCCAGCAGTCAGTGCCGTGGGCCTGCGCCTCGATCAGCTCCTTCACCACCTCAATGTTGTGGATGATGTCCAGGATCAGGGCCTTCAACTTCAGCTGCAGCACACTCGAGTCTGGGGGTCAGTGAGCACGGTAGGGGGGGTGGGAGGGAGTGGGGTCAAGAGGTCAATTTCAATCTCTGTCAGTTCTGTGTGGGTAGTTCCTCAGTCTCTACATTCATTTAACAACTACACCAGCAAAGCATGGGCCCGGACCACAAAAATAGCTTTCGAGAAAGTATCAGTTCATTCACAATCAACAAATCAGCATTTCATTAGTTAATCAGACAAACCACTCTGCCAATTCAGAACACAGTCAATGAATCCACCAGTGCCACAAGGGAAGAGAAACCCATTTGAGTTGATAAAAATCTAATAAATCTGTTATTCAGTCTTTCAATTCATTTATATTAATTCTATCAGGACTATAAGAGTCTGCGTATTTAATGAAGTTTGGCTTATTGAATTGTTCGAGAGGCTCCTCTGCTAATTCACTGATTAATCAATTAGGAAATGCACAGTCTGGCTAGCAGTCGACTAATCTAATGTTGCATCAGAAAATATAGGCCCCTTAACAAGCCTATTCATGAATGACAGAAATACTGGCTACTGAAAAAAAACTGCAAATGTCAATGCAGCAGCTCTGCATGCAGAAAGTGATAAACACATGTTTGATGATCACTTGAGTCCTCCCATTCATACTGAAGTCTATTCAGCGCAAGACTGATGCAGCGACCTCGGAGACGCCTCGCACTGGGTAAAGAATGCCAAAGAAGACGTGAAACAGTCTGTTCAATTCAAATGGAGGCAAGAGAAGAGGAAGCGCATCATTACATTTGGGGAATAATTAGAGTTATAGATACAGAATGAGAGACAGAGACAAACAGAGATTCTGGGAGAGAAAGAGAGAGTGAGAGAGTGATAGAGAGAGAGGGAGGAAAGGAGGGAGGGAGAGAAATTAGTTGAACTGAAAGAGAGAGAGGGGGAGAGAGAGAGAAAAAAACGAGAGAGACAGAAATTAGTTTAATTGAAAGAGAGAGGGAGAGAGAGTGGGAGGGAGAGAAAGAGCCAGAGAAAGAGAGAGTGTGAAAAATGAATTGAATTGAAAGAGAGAGAGAAAAACAGAGCGAGAGAGAGAGCAAGAGAGAGAGAGCGAGAGAGAGAGAGAGCAAGAGAGAGAGAGAGCAGGCTCCAGCCTGCTTTGCCGAGGCTGTGACTAATCGCCCCCTAAATCTGCTTTTCTGCTTTTATTTCCTGTTCTATCATAATGGCGTCTCAGTGAATCAAAGAGGGGCTTTTAGAGCACGCCTGCCGTTTGCCCCAGCCTTTCATTAAGACACTGTCATTTGATTAGCTTGACAATTACTCTGCTCTTCTGTGGAAATATTTCCCCTCCAGCGTCCTGTGCTAAAGGCGGAGTGGGTGGCACACGGTTGCTAATCTACGTCACAGCCGAAATGAAAAGACGGGATCTGAATTAAAGTAATAACACCGGGCCGTAATCTCAGTTGGTCTTACCCTGTCCCCTACTGACATATGCACACGTTCTACAAGAACATATTACAAACTACAGAACATACATATGCAAACATCATCACACACACACACGCACACATGCACACACACATAGACACAGACACACACACCTCTATCTCTAACTCTCTAGACATCCCACATGTGCATATACAAACTTTGCTGACAAACTCTCAATGCAGTATTTCACAGGCCTTTAACCAGCCAGCCAGCGAAAGCCAGCCAGTGAAAACTGCTGATGAAGTACTGAGAGCAGATGGTCTTCAGAGACTACAGCAACACATTAGGATCTTACAATGAACCTCAATAGGCTAATAGAAGGCTGGAATTAGGCCGAAAGACTTTAAAGTAACAAGTGCTTTGAACAGTAAATCTTTGATTGACATAAAAGTTCATGTTGTAAAAGGCTCTTATGTGCTGTTCAGTTCTTCCATAAGATGCTATCTAATCCTCTCCTAATTTCCAACCTGGTTTGCTTCATTCCAACTCAGTCTTTCACAAACCATACATCCGGGACAGACACAGACCTAGCCACCTTCAGGGTGCACTTCCAAAAAGATTTCACAATATCCTCTATTACACAACAACAAATATGCTTATGCACACACAAACATGTCTCTGAAAGATCTTTCTAGTTTCATCATGCACACTTCCTATGGCGCTATTTCAGAGAGCTTCAAAAAACATTGGCTACTGTACACACACACAAACACACACACACACACACACACACACACCTGCGCTGCCCTGCGTGTCCTCTGAGCTGGTGTCCACACTGGTGTAGTGCTCCAGCTTGGCCATGAGCTCCAGCTCCAGCTGCTGCAGGTTCTGCTGACGCAGGGCATTCTCCACGTCCTCAGTGAACTGGATCTGCTCCGCCACACACAGGATCTACAACACACACACACACACACACACACTATATATATCACTCAAGTACATCCACATGAGAACATACAACAGCAAGATCATTCACACACACAATCCAGCTTCATGGTACAGGAATGAAATACAGTACACAACATATTAACACAGAATATGATCCAGGAGGGAGAGAACAACAGATAAAGGACAACACACACCAAGGATATTCATGATACACATAGCTCATGGGTCAACAGGCTCACACAGTTAGATATACACACACAAACATATGGCAGCAAGCGCTACACATAAACAGAAGACAAAGAATAAAGTTCATTAAACAACAAAAAGTTGAATTACAAAAAGAATGAAGTATATTTTGGGGTGTTTATGCCCTTTAATCAGATAGGGCAGTAGAGATATGACAGGAAATGAAAAGAGATGGGGTAGGATCAGGAAATGGGACAGAACCTTGGGACAGAGATTTATGGTATGGAAGCCTTAGTCAACTGCACCACAGCGCCCCCTGCCAGGAAATCCATTGATGCTTTGTGGGCCTGAGCTCATGATGCTGTGTTGAGTTCAATAGGACTGTGACATCAATTAGCCTGTGTCTTATCTTGTTTAGGCGGTGTGTTGTTTTGTGGTGTAGTGCTCCACAATGCTGTGGGACTGCCTCACCTGGGAGGGGTAACGAGACGGGTCCACTGTGCCCCTTTTACCGGCCGACACACACTCACACAGCAGCTGCTTCAGAGTTTCCTTCATCTCAGAGGAGAGCTCGCCCAGCCACACCTAAACACATACACACACACAAACATTACACACACAGAGAAAATACCAATCACAGGTAACAAAGACACACTCACAGATGGGTGCACACAGTTCAGACCCATCCTCTAGGAGCATGGCTCTACAGCCCACAGACCTCCACGTCATTGGAGATGCGGATGAGGTTCCTCAAGGACACCACCTCCCCCTCCAGAGACTTCATGGCCGTGATGTGCTGGAAGTCTGTATCAAAGTCCACGCTACTGATGCCTGAACAACACACACAGCACACACACAGAATAAGTCTAAGATTCAAGATTCCTTTTAATTGTGATTTCAGTTGAGTACTTGCATTCACAGAAAGAATGACATACTGTTTCTTATCAGTGCCTTCCAGCAAAGACTTCAATACAAATAAATAAATAAATAAATAAAAGTAAAACCTCTACCCTACTTAGTTATACATTTTTCCCTAAGTCACATACAAAGTATTTATGCCTCATATGAAGTACAATCTCTACAGTATGGCTTCTCAAACTTGGCCCCTCATGGAGCAGAACATTTTCCAAGGACCCCTCATAATTGCAACACAAATTTAGCCATATAGGCTTACACCCACTCATTCTGTTAGATGCTAGATGCTATGTTGTAGCAAACTTTTTCACAGACCTCCAGGCAACATGCTGCGGACCCCTGGGCGTCCCTGGACCCCAGATTGTGAACCACTGATCTTTAGAACCTCTACTCTATGGTAGAACATGGAGTATTGTGCATCCATTTAACATATAAAAGTGAAATCTGGGTATTAACATACCAAAAGGCAATGTAGTGTTGGCATTTATCCAAATATATCAGTACACCACTTTAACCTTGGGTAGCACAATATTAGTCATCACAAGTACAAAGGAGGTTAATCTGCTAATTACTGTTTTCACTACAGAAACAACTGTGTGTGTGTGTGTGTGTGTGTGTGTGTGTGTGTGTGTGTGTGTTTATGTATGTGTGTGTGTGTGTTTCTAGAACTAACCAGCAAAAAGCTTTTTAAGGTGGGACTGGATGACGTTGGGGTTGGTGGCCTGGCCCAGGATCTCCAGCAGGTCGTCGTCCCCGATGAAATAGAAGCGAGGGAAAGCTGAGCGTTTCTCCTGTGGATAGGGAGGGGAGAGAAGTGTGTGTGTGTGTGTGTGTGTGTGTGTGTGTGTGTGTGTGTGTATGTGTGTGTGTGTGTCAAAGTCTATCTATTTGGCTCAACTATCCTAGAGTCAACTTACACACATAGCAAACACAATGTGCCAAATCACATCCTTTCTCTGGAATGAAACCCTGGACATGAGGGTTACTTAGTGACTAATGAAAGATTGTTATCTGGCATTAGACCACTAGCTTAATTGGTAATGGCATCGTTTGTCCTGACGAGAGCTGAGAGGGCCATGCCAGACTCTCTTTGTTTTGTCAGCACAACACAACTTAACACAAAACAAAACACAGCGCCGCTGTGACGTGGTTGGAAACATCTATTCGCCAGCTGAGCTCCGCCGGCTTAGGTTATCTGAGGCTATCTGCAGTTATCTGAGGCTATCTGGCAAACACATGCTGCCAACTGATAGTTCATGGCCACAGGAGTGCCCAAGTCGAACACACGCTCTAACTTTCACAAACTTCTCCTATCACTCCTGATTGATATGCAAAATCCTTCCTGTGACCTATAGAGTCAGTGGGCTCGGAAGTGTGTCTTATCAACATCTCGGTTTTTATCGATACCTCCGCCAACTTCCTCCAGATTCACGGGCAAAAGATTTCACCACACTTCCAACTTTGTTACACAACAAAGAGAAAGAGAGTTCTGTGCATATAAACTTAGACAATTCTTCGCAGCTCACTTCTGCCTATGGGTGGCAATGAGAGCGACTGCGACAGCTGGGCTGTGTGTGGTGTGTGTATGTGTGTGTGTGTGTGTGTGTGTGTACCTCCAGGAACTCGTTGAGGGACTTTTGGCAGCGCTGCAGCTGGTCCAGGATGGTGATGAGAGAGTTGCGGACGCCGGCACGGGCCGTCAGAGACGTCACCCTGCTGTCACGCTGCACATCTGCCATGATAGACCTATCAGAGCGAGTGAGAGAGAAAGAGAGAGTAGCACAATTAATTACCAAGTAGATAGATAACTGCTGTTGTAAAGACATAAACCACCTCACTTCCTTTTTACTCCCAACTGCAAACACTCAGCTTGTGCAAAGAGGTAGTGTGTGTGTGTGTGTGTGTGTGTGTGTGTGTGTGTGTGTGTGTGTGTGTATGCGTGTGTGCTTGTGTGTTTGTGCGTGCATGCATACGTGCGTGCGTGCAATTAACACACTACAAAGCAGGAATAAAACTCACCATACAACACAGAAACCTAAACAAGGGCCTTGCGTCAAATCTGACCAAGGCTGCTTTCACAACCACTCCTCCTCTTCTCCTCCTAGCTTACCTGAAGTCCTCGTCCACCCTTTTGAAGCGCGCCTGCTCCCTGGGCAGGGCCCCACGACCGAAGATGGGCTCCAGATAGACCCACTTCCTCTGGATGGAGTTGAGGTTGTGCAGGTACTCGTCCAGGTCAGCCAGCCGCGTCTCCCACAGCACCACCTTGTCCTGGAAGCCCCGGTAGTACGGCGAGTCCTTCAGGGACTGGAGCAGGCAGCGGTTGTCCCCTACCTGGTGCACAGAGGTCAGTTCCAACACCTCTTTAAGGGCATGTTTACGGGTAACAAATTTTTATAAATATTTTTTTATCTGTTTGTTAATGCTAAATTGCGTTTATATGTGTACCCAGCAGGAGTTCACAGAATCCAGCATTTTGAAAAATCTCTTCTAATCTGTTTGAGGTGGCTAAAATGCTGTTTGTGTGTTGTAAACAACATACATGTAAACAAGAGGTGCAAACCCATTAATTTGATTAAGTAATTAAGAATTAATTAGGCATTAATTAGACCGGCGCTCTTAAAGAACCTGGGCGGTGGTAGTGTAGTGGTTAAGGAACCTGGCCAGCGTGCAAGTAGCCTGAAAAGTTGTACGTTCGTATCCTAGCTGCCACCGCTGTGCCCCTGACCTAAGTTGCTCTAGGGGAGACTGGGCCTGAACAATTGATAGTTGACAAAATGTAAGTCGCTTTGGATAAAAGCGTCTGATAAATGCATAAAAATAAATGTAATGTAAAGAGGAGACTGAAAATCAGAGGTCTAGAGCAAAACAACAATTACAGGTTGTTTTTAGGCCGAATGCTTTTTTTTCCACCACCTAGCGGTCAAAAATGGAATTGGCCACTGCAACGTGCTTGTGCTGAATATGAGCAGGATAAGAGCTGAAAAAGAAGTGAGGCACTTAAAAACACCAGTTAAATCTTCAGGGAATCTATTATATCACTGCCCGCACCTCCAGAATGGGGAAGAGCTTCTTCCTGCAGGCAGTCAGACTGCTGAACAATCTGTAGTGCAATTGGACTGGAATTTCTTACTCAGGATGCAAACCAGCGCGTCACAGCACACTGCACCTTATGCCGCCCGCACTTTCTTGTTGCTATCACTTATGTTTATGTAGTCTCTAGCTGCTATTATTTATATTTATATTGAACAGTCTTCATTTTACAAATCACACCACTAGCCACAGTGCTCTGCAAAAAGCCATGCCCTGTCTAGCGTGTTTGTTTTAGGTCACCTGTATTTTGACCTGCAAATCGTTTACAACTGTGTTGTAATGTATGTACATATGTGTACAACAGTGTGCACGCGTGCCTGTGTAGTTGTGTGTGTGGTGTGCGTGTGTGAGTAGGTGAGTGAATCTGTGTAGTCCCGCAATAGTGTATGTAGGCACTATTACGTATCTGTCTTGTCCATACTGTGTTTTAACAGTTACGTGTATCACCAATTGTTCCCGGTGAAACGTTGTCTCGTCTCACTATGTACTGTGTATATGGCTGAAACGACAATAAATCCCTACTTGACTTGACTTGACTTATAACATATATCATCTCATATCCTAGCAACATGAGGTACGCAATCAGTTTCCACCTGACCCAACCAATCACATGTTTTTTGTCTACTCTACACTATTCAAAAGTGTTCTGTCTGAACGCTGCCATATTCTACATTAAAGAATTAATTTATTTTGTGATCAACCCAAGACCTGGGTCGGCCTGAAACAGCTGCACATCTCCTCTCGGCCCACCTGGTTGACCATGTCTTTCCAGTCCTTGATGAGCTTAATGGTGGCGCTTCCACTGTCCACGTAGTCTGTTAGGGTGAAGCTCGCTCCTGCCCCCCAGAGGTCGAGCTCCCGCAGCGCCTCCCGAATGGTCACCTCTGCCTGAGCTCTGCTGTTCAGATCCTATCAGGCACAGATGGGGTCCATAAAAGAAGGCATATGATTGATGGACATTACTAGATTAGTGGCAGTAAATGTGGCCATAATGGCATGTTTGACTATTTGATTGGTCAGATCCTGACTTTTAATACAAGTTTTAATAAAATAAAGCGATTTCAGCTTTAATAAAGGAAACTTTAGTTGTAGTAGAACAGGACTGGTATTACTAGTAACAGAAGTTGCATAGAAATCAAAGTTGCTTCATGGTCAAAATCCTAGAAAGTCACTTCTCACCGGGAACTGGAACATGCATGAGTGAATGTGTAAAAGTCCCCTGTGGGTACAATATGTGTGAAAACCAAAGCTAAACCATGGTGTGCTTCACCTTCAGCTCCAGGGCTTTCTCCACAATAGCATCGGCTACGCGGAGCAGGTCCCCGAACAGCAGACGCTCCAGGGTGGTGCCTCTGGGCAACCCCAGCAGTCTGAACAGGTCCAGCCAGTGGTCCTGGGACAGGTGCTCCCCGCGCACGTACTTCAGCACCGGCACCAGGCCCTATACACACACAAACACACACACAGACACACACACACACACATACACATAACCATACACACAAACACACACACACACAAACCAAGGCCACACACAGAGGCACAACAACAGAGAAATAAACATAAGGTAAGAAGATATTCAAAAGATATATTTTCTGTGATGTTAAGAAAGAGTTTCCTATTTAAGGCAGTGTGCCATAAAAGGTACATATGGAGTATCTACACACTCCCAAGGAGAAAGTGAGGAACAGACACAGACACAGACACAGACACACACACACACACACACACACACACACACACACACACAACATATGGAGTATCTACACACTCCCATGGAGAAAGTGAGGCACAGACACAGACACACATAGAGACACACACACACACACAAAAACATATGGAGTATCTACACACTCCCATGGAGAAAGTGAGGCACAGACACAGACACACACACACACACACACACACGCACACAACATATGGAGTATCTACACACTCCCATGGAGAAAGTGAAGCACACACACAGACACACACACACACACACACACACACACACACACACACACACAACAAATAGAGTATCTACACACTCCAATGGAGAAAGTGAGGCACAGACACAGACACACACACACACACACACACACACACACACACACACAACATATGGAGTATCTACACACTCCCATGGAGAAAGTGAAGCACACACACAGACACACACACACACACACACACACACACACACACACACACAACAAATAGAGTATCTACACACTCCAATGGAGAAAGTGAGGCACAGACACAGACACACACAGACACAGACACAGACACACACACACACACACACACACACACACACACACACACACAACCTATGGAGTATCTACACACTCCCATGGAGAAAGTGAGGCTCAGACACAGACACAGACACACACACACACACACACACACACACACACACACACACACACACACAAACACAAACAAACAGACACACACACACACACACACACAAAC
>JAIFZK010000130.1:2347500-2367500 GCA_027481765.1 Tenualosa thibaudeaui | reverse complement strand
ATAGCGTCAGGTGGAGACTGGGGTCGCTCAAGCAGGGCTAACTAGACAACCTGTCACCCAATTACACAACAGCTGCTGCAAGGGAGGATGGAGGGAGGATGACTCAGGAACCACCACAGCTGCTTACTCTACTGCTAGTACTGTTTATAGCCTGGCAACTAATGAAATCATATCTGCTGAGATTGATCTGCCAAACCAGAGCAAAATAACATTGCACAACTAACCCTAGGTGACATAGGGACAACTATAAGAAATAAGCTTTGAGGTCCAAAAGAACCAGACTGGATAAGCCCGGACTAGCAGACAACTACAGTAAGTATATACTATGTGTACTGTAATATAGTGTCTAATACATACTATGAACACATTGGCATTGTTGCACCTACCTTGGCAAACGCTCAGACTCTTTGCCTTTGGCCTTGAGGGCTTTGAAATTCCTCTCCCAGTCCTGGACACTGTGGAGGTGCTTTGCCACCAGGAACTCAATGTCCACCTGGCCCAACACCACCCAGTCCTGCAAAAAAAAAAAAACACACATATGCACACACACATACACATACACACACACACACACACATTTTGTTTTTGCACAAAAGCAGAAGCTGTGGTCTAGCGTGGGAGGCAGAAAGAAGAAGCACACTTTATGGGGGTTGGGAGCGGGGGCTCCCCTGACGAATAAAAAGTGAGAAAGCCATGCATCACCAAATCAGCTACCTAACTCTGCCTACGACAACACAGGGAACTCCATATGAGTGAGTGTGTGTGTGAGTGTGTGTGTGAGTGTGTGTGTATGTGTGTGTGTGTGTGTGTGTGTGTGTGTGTACATAATAGAGTCATAGATATACACAGACACAGAGGTCACTGAACCAACTGGGAGGATTTTTGGATGTAGTGCCACTAGTTTTCCAGCAGAGTGTAGGCAATAACAAGAGATCACATCTATCACACAATCACATCTTCTGCTCATCACCCACCTCCCATCACTGCTGGCTGTAGTCCTCATGAAATCATGACTGTAACTGACCCACTTCCTATTACTGGCAATGACACCACCAAAGATTATGGAACATTGCTAACTGTTGTCAATGTAAGCAATAAGGCACGAGAGCCTGTGAGTGACACTGATTTTACAATAGCGTTAAGGGCGTTTATTGGCGCTCCGTCGTTGTAAAACATAGAACAGTTGAAGAAAAAGAACACACCAGCAACTTAGCATGTACAGTCAGTAAAAAGGAACCCTGGTGCATACATAACAATGAGCCTCATTCCCCAACCATTCTTACGAGGAAATATGTTCTTAAAGCCCACTTTAGTTTTCAGGAAGATCTGTATTCCCCAATAAAGGTTTTTTTACATGGTACTTTAAGAACAAATTTAATAATTTCTCTGAAAAGATATTGGGGAATGAGGTCCAATGACAAGAATTTAAAAGTTCTCCTGAGATGAGTGAGCATCATGACACTGACCTTGAACTTGTCCTGCACTGCATGCAGGCGGCTGAAGAGGTCCTCGGCTTTGCTGAAGATGGTGAGGAAGCCACTGGCATTGCGGTCGATCATGACGCCGAAGATGGGCTCCTCGCCGGCCTCGCTTACACCCTTGAACTGGTTGGGGATGGAGATGAAGCGCTTCATCTCGCGGAAGTACTTGGCCCGCACCTCCTCAAACGGAGGCCTAAACTGCAGGCGGCCCTGCCTGATTTATATACACAAACACACACACACACACACACAAATCAGCCTATTAGGAGGACAGGGCAACAAATGGCAGCGAGAGTGGAATGGTATACACTTGCTTTGTCAAAACACCAAAAGCAAACTTTTTGGTGTTTTCAGACAGGAAATAATTGTAGAAAAGTATTATTAGAGTCACACTACATGATATATGTTTTGTATATATGTTTTGTAACTGATTGTGGGAGGTATTCTGTATTATTTTGATGTAAACAATGTCTTAATGTACACAATTACATGATTTAGATAAAATAAACTGTATATATATACATATATATTAGGATATTCATCACACTACACAGTCTGCCACTGTGACATTTCAAAAGACAAGAGGTCTCACTTGAAGGTGAGGTCGACGCAGATCTCGGGCAGGTTCTTGTTGAGGGCCTCCAGGCCCACCTGGTACTGGTGCTCCAAGGCCTTGTAGAGCTGATGGTTCCAGTGCTGACGCCAAGCCTTCATATCACCTGGCCTGAAGCCCTGAGGGACACAGCAGACACCAGCAACCCTCAGCACTAACTACACTAATCACACTGCCAATGGAGTCGACCAAATCTCAGTGATTGGAGCCTGGCATGGGAACAAGATCAGCAGCAGCCTAACTGCAAAGTCTGGTTTCTGTAATGAACTCTTCCAGTCTGGATTTATTTTTATTTTTTATATATCTATATCTATATATATGGTCCATTTGACATAGACAGTGCACATTAATAAACATAAAATGTAAAAGTGTCAAAATTAGCCAAAATGGGTACTCAGATATGTACTATGAATTTGGTTAACACAATAACAACAGCAACTCTGCAGGTTTGTATGAAAAGTCATGTGCAGAAACTACTGAATGGTAAAATGACTGCTCCTACGAGCACTCAAAGCACTTTACAATGTGTGTCTCTCATTCACCCATTCACACACACATACATTCAAACACCAGTGTGGCGGAGGCTGCCATGCAAGGTGCCAACCTGCCACCTGGAGCAATTCAGGGTTCAGGATCTTGCTCAAAGCAAGGCAGAGGGGCAACCCCCACCTGCACCACCATCACCACAAACTAAACAAGTAAATGATTTGCACAGAGGAGCTAAACCAGGCCTTAGGCCCAGCTTCGTGCTTCATCCTTCATCCCACACCTGTGACTCCAGAGTGGCAAACCCAGTCCTCAGCTCCTGCAGACCCTCCTTCCAGCGCTGCTGATGCCTAAGCAGGTCTACGTTAATCAGGCTCACCACCTAAAAGAGGAGGCGTAAGGACCAGGGGCTTTCTTTAACACGCTGACAACTATCCAAAATAGACAATAAGTTCCCAGGTCACTGTATTAGTAATACAAGTTTCATGTTCGTCTCCACTAAATAAAGTAATGTTATGTTCCCTTTAAAAAAGTTCAAAATTTCCAGCCCAAAAATGGCAAAGAATTTTAGGAACTAATGTGGAGAGTTTAAGTCCCTCCTTGTTTTTTCTGACAGATCTGCTGTTCCCTTCAATATCAATATAGATACAATAGATCAATATATAGGTATGTCTTGTAACATCATTATTATTTTGTCAATAGATCAGAGAGGTCAGGTGGGAAGAACCTTCTCTGTGAAATCGGTGTGCCACTTCCTAAGCTTGCGATTTTCAGTGGAAAGCCGCTCGGCAGCCGACTGTAACTTCCCGATGTACACCTCCAGCTCTTTAGGATTGTCCCAGGTGATCTGGAGCTTCCCTGCGGACTCCCGGGAATTGGATCTGGGATTTTGCTTTTTTTTTTTAAGGACAAAACAAAAACAAAAAGGATATACAAAAGGTCTCACAAGCCTGAACAGACACTAGACTTCAACAGGCCTGGCAAATAAGGCTCTGTGTAAAAGATACAACAACTCCTAATACTAAAATACCGCTATTATTGCATCTTAGGTACAGTCACCAGTGCTGGATGTAATTAAATTTTTTTATGTGTTTAGGTTGAAATATTTTAGCTGACGCTTTTGTCTCATGCAACAACTTCGATTATACCTGAATCCACCTGAAAACACCAACTAAAAGTAGAGGAGCAGCTCATCCCTTCAAGGCTCCCAAAGAGTGTTACTGTTGCTACTGTGTTACGGTTTACGCAAAACTGCAAACACCCCCTCTTTGTTTGTATCCACTTTATAGAGATAGGGCATCATAAGAAGTCCATTGTTTTTTTCACTGTGCTTGGAGAATGAAGATGCAGTGGTGGAGATATCAACTGAATGCTACAAAAGTGTGTTATGTTTGCAAGCTGTTTAGCACTGGCGACTGCATCTTCAGTAAACTAAACAATCTAAATGATGTCACATTGCATGGTGGGCCTCACTTTGATGACTTGCTCGAACGCGAGGGCATAGCTAAGCATCATGGGCCGCTGGGAAGGAATCATTTGCTGGTCAATGGTGTTGTAGAAATGAGCCACCTGAAAATACCCAAACATTACTTCAGCACACTTTTACCAATCAACATCAAACAAAGTCAGTGATAAAGACACTAAACTGCAATGAATGACTCATTCTATATGTAAATATGGATTTGACCTGAAAGTGAAACTACAGTCAAGGACATTTTTATGAATGCTTTGTCACACATAACAATTTATGCATCTTGGGTTTCACTCACACATAAAAACACACAACTGTGGTCTTTTGACCTCTGTCTTATTTGCTGCTATTCTGAGATTTCCTAATTCACTTCTCAGTTTCTGTGTTTCACTATGTCAAGCTGCACCTGGCCTCCACCAATCAGCATTCAAACACCAACTCTTACTCATGTGTGATGAGCCGTTGGACTTGAGCCCAATTTAGGAACAAACTGTTACTGAAATGAAATGGAAATGGAAAGACTACTATACAAATTCACAAATTTTCCACTCTAGTAAAAAACATTTTTGCAACTTCAATTTCAGAAGCACAGAAGATGAGATAATGCACGAGTCTCTCTTTTTAAGAATGGTTTTTCGGTGTCACTTGGGGTCTCTTGGACACCAGTACTCAAACACCACACATTTTCTTCAAATTTATCACTACATATTTTACACTGTATCATTTCTTTGATGACTACCACTTAGTCTAAGCTTATTACAGGGTGTTAGTGCAGATATGTTTCTCTGTGTGGCTTGCCTGTTTGAGAATGATGGCCTGTCTGTAGAACTTGTCTGCAGTGTTGGCGGCCTGTAGAATCTTGGCTGGGATGGGAAAGCCCAGAGCGGACAGCTGCCGGACCTCTCGCAGCAGGATGACCAGCCGGTCTGAGTACTGGATCTTCAATTTCCCGTCCAGGTGGTCCAGCTCCATCACGCGGTTACTGGCCTGCAGGCTACATGCACACACACACACACACACACACAAACACACATGCTCCCAGACACACACACATAAGCACACACAAGAGCACACACACACACACACACACACAAGCAGCACATGGAAAAATAGCGGAAAAATATCAGCTGCAAACTTTCCTGTCAGTTGTGGTACACTAGCTGTCACCAGCTGACAAACTGCACGTGACATGGGTTGACCACCCGCCGAGGGATGTCAAATTCAGTTCAGATTAACATCAACAGATATGATTCAGATTGCATCCCAGAGCTACAAGCAACAAGTTAGGTGCCTGAATCAGGTCATGGGGATTTGTGTTTATTCAGTGTTTGCTACCGCTGTGGAGAACAGAATAGTATACATGCAAACCCAGATATTCACAAAAAAATGAATATCAGTGAGAGCAACAACACCCCATCCATCCCTGTCTGTTATGGGAACTCAGACAGCTGCACTAAAAAGAAATTTGACAGGGTTGTCACTAAAGCCTCTCCCAGCATTGGATGTGACATTCCTCCAGTCCACTACACCACTGAGCACACCTTAGCATAGCTATGATAATCGGTGACTCCTCTCTTCTACACCACTCATTCAAGCTTCTCCCCTCTGGAAGACACTGCGGATCTATACAAGCTAGCAGCGAAGAGCTTCTTCCCTTCACCAAACAGACTCATATGCAATTCAAACTTTACCAATTCAAATTTTCCCCTACAACTGTCTATCTGTCTGTCTGTCAGAAAGAATTCATACAGCTTGTTATGATTGTCAAAAATCTTATTACATTCACACATGAAAAGGAATCATAACTAGTTGCTTCCTTCAGATGTCAGGCCACTGAGGCAACTGGACCTTGCTATCTTAAGTCAAGTGATTACCTAATTCCAGACTTTGGATCAGACAGACCAGAGAGGATGTCCCGGGACCAGTCTTCAAACTGGTCCTGCTCATAGGTCCGCAGCTGCTCCTGCAGGTCATCAGAGAAGCGGACGAAGGAGCGGTACCCAGACAGGTCTGAGAGAAGGGCTTCGGAGATCTTAATGGAGTCCTCCACCTGAAACATAAACACAATCAGAGAGACTACACCATCACCACAACCATCGCTATCAACAATGCCAGTTTTCCTAATTAATATAGAGGGCCATCACTACTGAAATCCTTTTTAAATGATCAGATAGCATCAGATCAAATCAGCTGTTTTATAGAAAACTGGTTCATGTAGAACGTCTGTGATGTATTATATAAGTGACAGCAGCTAAACGTTGCATGAGAGGTGACTGATGGTCATATAGAATCCATCTTGAAAATCCACACTGATGTCCATTCCTGTCTGTCTGATCTCCCCACAACTACCTAGCCAGCAATAAACTGTAATTTCTATTAAACTTAATATAAGGTGCTGTAAATTTGAACCATTTGTAACATTCAGAGCACTTATAGAAATAATGAAAATCACTGAGAAACCGCACCTTGAGCACAAGCTGTCGGACCCACACTATGTTATTCACAACTTCCGGAAGGTTTCTTCCTGCCAGAGGGCCTGACTTCTCCCCTGGGGCACCATGACAGCGGCTCTCAAAGTCTGAACGCAAGCCTGAGGAAAGTCACAGCAGTTAACTATTCAAAACACTCTCTCTTTAGTGGAGTGAGTTTTTACACTGCTCTACCAGGTTCTCATTGTACCTGGCTTGTATACAGAAGGCAAATGTGGGATTGCAAAGCACAGATTCGTGAAAGATATTCCTATAAGTATTCAGTACAGTACAGTGCCACAGAGTCAGACTCTGTCTTTCTTATTCCAGCGCCCAGTCAGATAGTCAATACTAAATAATAGTGATTATCATCACTAGAATATCAACTGTTTAAAGAGAGTTTGACTAGCTATTCCCACAGAGCTTCCATTTTACAATTCAATATGTAATCTTAAAGTAGCGGAGGTAGTTTGGGAGTGAGATAGAACATTCCAGCATTGTTTTTGTTTTTATAGTTGAGACGTCTTCTAATCCTCACCTTTAATATAATCTAGTAGTTTGGCCAAGAGGGTCTCTCGCTCAGACTGTAGCTCTTTGCTGATGGCAGGCCTCTTGATGAGCTCTTTGTGCTTCTGGAAGGCCTGAAGCAGCTAGAAGCCGGGAATTCACATGCATTAGGCATCATTAGGCATCATTCACAACCCACAACCCACCTAATCCCATATCTGTGTCGATTGCAGAGGACAAAAGTGCATTTGCACCTATTTGCTATATAGAATTTGTGTGCAAATCAATCTGAACAGGAAGCTTAGAACCTGAAGCTATGCTGCCTAGGTTATGAAAGAGTGTTGCACTGCACCTGCTGGGAACTGTCCTGCACATCACCAAGACAGGCCTTGAGTTTGCTGGCGATCTCATGTTCAGCAGGGGCTATGGCTCTCTCAAACTGGGCCACGGCTGCCTTCCACAGGGGCTGCAGCACAGGAAATGACAGGTAGGTTTCACACATTTTCCAGCGCTGCGCTGCATACTAAACACATTCACATTTCACAAACATCAGGCGCACAAGGTGACAAACCTCTGTGTATGGGTTGTAGTGCAACGGGTTGAGGCCAGAGAAGGGTTCGAACACTCGGGAAGCAGACACCACCTGCTGATTCCCCGCTGGCAAGAGTCGCAGAAGTTTCTCATGAACCGTGCGGATTTTCACCACCTACAAAGTTTATATCAGATCATGGGTGTCAGTGTGGCTTTGTTAACTGCCCATTAAAAGTAAAGGTGGAAATAAGTTACAAAACTGTATTTTTACTAAATGAAAAATACATTTAGAAAATAGTTTATATATTAAAAATAAAATGTAGACCTCTTCCAATCGGTGGGCGAGACAACTAAGGTCCTGAGGGCGATGTTTGTCCCCTCTCCAGGGGTAGGGGGAGTAACGCTTCCACACTTGTCCAGTCAAGTGCTCACAGGCCCCGACCCACTGCTCACACACAGCAATACCGGCTCGCGCGTTCTCCCTCATGGGGAGGAAAGGGTCTTCCCAAAATTTCAGAGAACTCAGCTTCCTCTGGACATACCTGCCCAGTGCGCCCCCTAAAGAAATGCACAGACACATCTATAGCCCCCACTACAGGTGCTGTGCATATGATGCAATAACTCTACAACAGATGAAAGTCTCTCAAACAATATGACAACATAAGGGAAATGTGTGATTTGGGGTATTGGTCCTGATTATTCTGCAAAACCTCTCAGTAAGAAAAACATTGAAAGCTGATTTCCACTTAGTACAAAAACAACATGATAATTCAGCATGGTCATGGTCCTAGAGGCCCATCCTTGACACCTATGCCACAACTCTCCTTCCTCGAGGCCCTGCAACTGACCCTTCCTCAAAATGGCCCTGTAAAAATAGACCCGCCCAATGTTACCTCCATAACTGATCCCTCACCTTGACTTTAACACTATGTCTGGCTGCTACTACACTGTCCAGCCATAACGTCTGATAATCACCTATGGCTGGACTACCATATAATGTTGTAGGACATTATTTGGGAATTATTATGATGCTCAGCTAAATTCATGGACAAACTGTAGTCTATCATGATAACCAGTGTTGTACTTTTCCTGTATGACTCCTGGCAGTTGGGTGGCCCCATGAGCCACGGAGCTGTTGCTCTTGGGTGCTCCCTGTTGTTAAGCACCATAAGGCAATACTATTGTGAAAGGACCTGTATAAATATAATTGAATTGAATTGAACAGTACCTATGACATCCATGAGCCTCTGCATGCGTATCTCAGGGTAGGGCGCATGATCGCTCTGCTTCCATACGTCATCTACTGTGTCACGGGTCAAGTCCACCAACTCCACGGCATCAGGTAGGGCGATGCTGTCAAGGTTACTGTAGTCCTGTCACCACAACAAAACAAAAACATTTCCTCAGAAAAGGAAGTATGTGGCCAGTCAGAGAAGAACATTTTACATTATACATCTGCATTTAGCAGATGCTTTTATCCAAAGCGACTTACATTTTGTCAACTATGAATTGTTCAGTGTCAGTCTCCCCTAGAGCAACTTAGGGTTAAGTGCCTTGCTCAAGGCCACAGGATTCAAACCCACAACTTTCCAGGCTACTAGCACACTAGTCAGGTTCTTTAACCGCTACCACCGCCCAAGCTACATCAAACCATTTGGCACTGATGTTACAGCTGAATATGTTTAATAAGCGAATAAGTGAATAAGTTTCAAGCATGCTGATGATGCACCAGAAATGTTTACCTTTTCAATGGGACTGAAGAGCTCTACAAAATGAGCTGCTCGATCACGGGTGCTTGCCTTTTCTGCTGACCGGGAGAGGTCAGTCCAGTATTGAAACTCATCATCAGGGGTCAAGATACCTGTGATGCAAAGCATAAAGTATTTTTTAAAATTAGCTACAATATTACACATGAGGTATTCCACAGAAATTGCTAGAAATGTCAGGACTTTCCAGCACCCACCCAGAATATCTTCTTCTTTTACATTTAGCTTTCCAGAGTTCTCTGGATTGGACTGCCTCACCACAGAGCCCAGGCCTGATTCAAGATCACTCAGGAGACCCTGAAGTTTGGGATCAAATGACTTGCTCCATTTCTCATCCTTCAATGATAAAGAGAAACATAGAATTCTATGGAAAACAGATCTTAGAATCTCTCAAAACCTGCTTTCAGATACAGTATACAGTATTTGGTGTTCAAAATGAAACTTCACTACTGTTGATCATTTGTCAATGTGTGGGGAATAGAATTCACTCTGTACTGCATTTACCTTGAGAAGCACTGGAGCAAACACCTGTCGCACTGCTTGGTACAGTGTGCTGATAGGGGATTCTAGCATGGAGGAGACAAGCACATTTTGGTGCAGATTTTCCTCCGTGATCACAGAGGGATGCAGTTTGAAGAATACCAGAACCTTCTCATTGCTGTCACCAGATTCAATCTACAGCAAATAAAATAGGAACATTGGTGACACTGGTAACATGCAGGTTCTCTCAAGAGGATGTTTGTGCTCATGTACTTACCCTGTTTGACAGCTGCAGGTCTTTTCCATTTCTGATTATTGCTAAAACAAACTCATTGCCATCATCTAAGAAATTGTCGAGCTCACGACAGTCTGTCAGAACAGATGAAGGCTTTAATCCAAAGTAATTTGCAGTAGTGGTAAGGATGAACCTTTTACGAATATCCTCTGTGTCGTGAGGCATTTTTCACACCTAAAAAACAGAACAACAATACCGTGTCACTACAACACGTTTGAATACGCTGTACAGTTTAGTATCATTTTGGTTAAACTGTAAGCGTTATCGTTTTTCTTAAATCATGGCTAGATGTCCTAGTTCAGGCACCGTTATTTGGCCTACATTGGTAAAACTATTATAGATTTCACAAACAGACAGTATGCATAAGTTTCGTTCATGTAATGGTCCAGCTAAAAAACAATTCTTATATGTAAAGGAAATTGTCTCAGTGAACACAAGTTAGCTACTTAGCAATGCATACCTGCAAGAAACTTATGGTGACATTCGCTAGCTGGCTATGCTAGTTCATGAATTGACTTTCCAGGGATATGTAAGAGTATTGGGACCGTTATTGCACTGAACAAATAAGATGTTTGTACAACAATGTGCTATTTCATAATATCATAATATTATTCTAATAAGTAAGTGACCACAAGCAACCTGACGAGCTTCGAACATCTCCTTAGCTAACTGGCTACGTTAGCTTGTAAGTTGTTTTCAGGCTAATGTTACTCACCATATAACATCCAAGATCTAACGTTAGCAAAACTTAGAGCATGGACACTCCGGTGTGATATGTGCACAATGACAGTACGAAGAAACACATTTTATGAAGAAAAGTCGATCTGGCTAGAATAGTGTTAATGGGGGAAATCTGCTCGCTCTTTAGTGCAAGATGCAATGTTTGCTATGCCCTGAAGAAGAAACATTGGCGAAGCTTACGTGGTTGTCTTGGACACTACGTATGGTGCGTAGAGACCTACGCTACGCCAAGAAAATACGTAGCGCTGTGCGAGACAGAAACACAGTTGCTTCTTTTACTCTTTATAGTAGAAGGCAATGTTTATTCTATCGCCTTAAAAGTAATGCATATATGTAGAACGTATTATTGAAAAGGCAATCCAACCAAATGTAAAATTATGTTGATCTTTACGTTCAGACGTAAAGTTTATTCAAGGCTATAAGCCTATTGCCTAATTATTGGTAGGTTAACCCTTCAGTTGTGCTAGTCTTTCAATTCGTTTTCAGTCAAAAGCAGAAGCCTGAATTTAATCTGTCTTCTTGGAGCATTATTACTTTACATACCTCTTACTTCTCCTCTTTGCTTAATGGCACCCTCACAAGAACCTTCTCCCAATCTTTCCCCCACAGAATTGCATGACCTCAGTTCATCTGCAGTCTGCAGTCCATAATGTGAAAGATCAAAACTTTTAATTAAACCCAAACCCTTTCACAATATAATATAGGATAGGCCCAATATGTATGTAATATGATTAAGTGCATGGGTTAAATGCATGGGTCATTTTGACGCATAAACACAAAATTGATGACATTGAAAGAAGGTTAAAGTTAATATGGTCTGATGGGCCAAGGTTGTATATAAGAAAATGCATAAGATTAACATTCAGATATGTAACATTTTGATAGCCTACTGCATATTTTTGATACTGCCATGCTATGCTTTCCCATATCACGCATATAGCAACACAAATCGATAGACTAGGGCCAGGCTATATGGCATTTCCGCATGCCATCATCAACAAAGCTGTGTCCGATCATGAATAATGAGCATTTTTTCAGGAGCACATGTGAACTGTGGGAAAATAGTTTTGCTAACTCCAAGCTCAAAGAACAGCTGCAGCATTATGTATTTGGCAAAGACAGGGACTTGTGTATGAGTGAGAGCAAGAGTCTGTGTCTGTATCTGGGTTTGTGTATGTGTGTGTGTGTGTGTGTGTGTGTGTGTGTGTGTTGAAAACTCAGGAGTATTGTAATGTCTAAACACACACACACACACACACACAGGCCAACTCTCAAGGGTACACACACACCAAATGCTAAACCTCAAAAGCATGACTGAGGATCTCAGATCACAAACGGCCATTACGAGATCAATTTGTTATTTGGCTTTGGAAGCCGATCTTGCTGCCGAGCTGAGCTGAGCGCCCAGTAAGCCAGACTGCACCCTAAAGCTAGGCAGAGAGCGGCATCACACCCCCACAACAGACTGTCTCACGGACATGAAACGGATGAGCAATGCAGTAAGGAACCCATTCATTCTGCCGAGGGACTCCTTTCAACATCTCCGCATTCCATGTGGCAGGGAGAGAAGGGTTGCATCTCCCCTGCTCCAGCTCACAGAAATCGGGCCAAGAATTTTAATGGCAGCCGAGGGGAAACAGAAACGCACGGTCACGGGCTCCTGTGAGCGCGCCGGTGCGTCGAAGGGTTTTCATCTTGCGTTATTCACACTCATCATCCTCTCTTCTCATTCTCTTAGGCCAGCCCATTGCTCTCCTTCACATTCCATTCCATTCCCAATAGTTTGTCAGAGACTACAAAGGCCAGACATGAAAATAGTTTTTACATGATCTGTGCTCCTGAAATGAATCCTCAAAAACATGGATACACACAGATGGGACCATGTGTTGGTCCTCCTAAGCTGCTGGGGGAGGGAGGGGATGGTGGGGCAAAAAGTTACCAATAAGTTTTCCACAACCTCATCCTTAAGCATAAAAAACTGTCCTATAGTTATTGCCATGTGTTAAATGAGTTGGAAAATGTTTCAATGAATATTCATCAATGAAATGAACTGGAAGCTTGTTTAATCAATAGAGAGTTAACCTGTCATCCATTTTCTACAAGCTGGCACATTCATCCATGACACAGAGTTCCCACATGACTCCTCAGAATGACTCATTTTACCAAAAGGCAGTGGGTCATCTCTGATGAATTACTTTAGGTGTGAGGGCCCAGCGGAACAGAACAAATTTGACTGGTCCATTGCCCTTTTATAGGTTATACTGGGCTTATGGTGCACCGTGCACATTAATTACCATCATCATGTGGGCAAAATGCACCTTTCAGCATTTTGAGCAAACTCTAAGGTTTAGAATAACCTACATGCTTGTTAGGGGCTTTTAAAATAATTACATAGGCCATCATGGCTGCTGCCAAGAACCATGAAACACACTGCTCTCCATCCCTTATGTTTCGGAGTTGGCTCCAAAAAGCGCTCAAAAGAGTGCAGTGTTGGAAAGACAGGTTTACTGCGTGACACATGGTAAATGTCAGAGTGCCTCGGCCTGAGCCAGCAGTGTAACAGAGCTCTCCCCTCGGCCCCTCAAAACTCCTGATCAGAGCCGGAGTGAAAGAAATTATCCTGAGTTAAGGAAAGTGAACATTTACCCATAAACCCCGGCAACCTCCACCAGATCGGTCTTAATGAGGCATAATGAGGGTATGTCAGTGGTCTATATGAGCAACAGGCAACTCAGATGTTGTACGTCAAGAGAAAGAGCGAGGGAGAGCGAAATGGAAAGAGAGAGTGAGAGAGAGGGAGAGTAAGAGAAAGAGAAAGGGGAACATAGGAAAAGATAGAGAGGGTGGTAGAAGCCACTAGCCACTTGTGTTTCCTCCCTAAGCTCATAGCTGAATGAGTAATTTCCTCCATTAATGACTCCTTCACACAGAGGACCAGAGGATTCAGAACGCTTTGTCTGTCTTGGTTTGAGTTTGAGGGGCATCGAAGCAAACGATACTTGTCATTTCATAATTAACACGCAAGACATGATTAATAATTGAAATCAAAGATCAAGGTTTTTCTTTATATAAAAAAAACAAAGCTAAAGCAGCTTACTTCCCCTGTTGTCTCTTATTTCAAATAAAGCCCCTGTCACTTTCCCGTTGAATCTGGCTGCTCAACTTGAGACCTAACTAAACATTAACCAAACAAGCAGGAAGGCCATTTTCCCTTGATGCCCAAATCACCCCCTTTGCATGGCATATTGGGGTTAATCAGGCTCTGAGACGGTGCTCAACGCTTGACGGCCCCGTTTTGGATAAACGGTTCCAGTGGAATTGACTTCCTGTCGAAGGCAAGCAAAATTACAGGGCAATATGAGTCTGACTGAGGGCTTTTCACTGATCTGAGGAGACAAGTGTCTGGTTCTGTTTTCTCTCCAGCCTAATCCAGTCTGAGAGGAGTGTTGCAACCAGCATTAATTCTTGTGTTTGTGTGTGTGTGTATGGGTGTGTGTGTGTGTGTGTACACCAGTCCATATATAGAGGCACCAGGGCATACAAATGCCTGTTTTTCAGTCTTACATAGTTTTACTTGTAGTAACTCGAAGGACTTATCTACCAAATAACTGCCATTATAAGCTAATTCATGATTATGCTAATTCATCAACTGTTGTTGTCAGATGTGGTTCATGTTAAGGGTTTGAGCATGTGAGCCAATATAGCTTTTACAAGGACACATGCACTGAAACCGTTATTACCAGATTATTTGAGCACAATTACTTTCTTTAACTTTCAGGACACTCACTTAAAGTGTGTGTGTGTATGTGTGTGTGTGTCTGTACGCAGTGTCCATGTGTGTTTTGCATTAGAGGGTTTTTCTTATCGACTTCCTCTCTCCCATTCCTCCATCTGCACACTGCTGCTGTTTCCTTGATTGAAGCTGAGCAGTAAATCTGATGGTGTGTGTGCACTGGCATGGAATTGAACCTCTTTATTGGCCTCAGTCCCTCTGTCCAAACACCCCATAATCTTGTGTTTCCACAAGGCTGCAATCAGACCAGCTCAGCTATACCAACCAGACCACCTATAGCATTAAACATTAAACACTGTTTCTATGTAGTTTATTGTAAGGTATTATGATCTAGTGTTGAAAGTCATAAGCCATGGCCACATGCTAATATTCATATGTTAATTTTAAACATGTCTATGGTGTTCTGACATTTAAAATTATAGCATAGATAATTAACTTCTGACACTTCTGACCCAAGAGTGTGTTGCCTTTTTAGGCTATCATGCAAAATGAGTGTGTGTGTGTGTGTGTGTGTGTGATTGCAGTATTGCTTCCTGCCATTGGATGGCACTCTTGCATTTGGGGAAAAAAATCTGTCTTCCTTAGCGTAGGCATAGAAAAGTGTGTGTGCGTGTGTGAAGATACATATTTCAGGGAGTGAGAAGGAGAAAGAGTGCTGGTACTCTTGATCTAGTTTATTAGACTTTCCCTAGAAGTAAGCAGTGCAACTAAGGAAGCACAAATATGAAATAACCTCTCCAGACAGACGCCCTGATAGAATCATCACCTCTCAACACCCCAGCTTTATGAGAAGACTCACATCAACTCCATGAGCAATATAATAAAGGCCACCATTGCTTAGAGTAGAGCAAGACCACAAATGGGTCTACACAATTCACCATGTAAACACCCTGCATCCTCATGCACTCTCAGACAAAAACAAACGTGGTGAGTAACTCTCTATCGTATCCAAACGTCTATCCGAAGACTATTCAGGGCCATCCTAACAAGCAGGCTGCAATCTGTGATCTGATCCACTCCTGAAGTCAGCCTCTGGTCCCCAGCCAGCAGATGTGTTCAGTAGACATATTAACCTCCCCTCCGCTCCGTCTGAAGTCTGATTAGCTGTCTAAGCAAAGGTGTAAGCCAGACGGACGGACGAACGGACAGACAGGATGGCGGGCGGTCGGGCGGGCT
Source organism: Tenualosa thibaudeaui (assembly GCA_027481765.1). Classification (NCBI taxonomy): domain Eukaryota; kingdom Metazoa; phylum Chordata; class Actinopteri; order Clupeiformes; family Clupeidae; genus Tenualosa; species Tenualosa thibaudeaui. The sequence goes on along the minus strand of JAIFZK010000130.1, from coordinate 2,351,692 downwards.
GTCCAGGGATGAGGGGATATTTGATTCAGAGCAGGGCGGATAGGGTTGCAGTGTTTACCGTAACTGAGTCAGCCCCGGATCCTCTCTGTTTAACACCACTTATCGTTTAAATAAACTTCACACAGTGCGGCCAACAGCATACGGCTTCAAGTAGCCTCTGTCTCGCTCTCTTTCTCTCTCTCTCTTTCCAACTCTGTCTTTTGTTTTTATTCTTCATATCCACTCATCCCTTACTCATGCCCTCCTTTGCTCCTTCTGCCCCACCTCCTCCTCCCTCCCTCTCCTTTTCTCGTTGCTTTTTAAGCTTCGCTTCTCTCGTTCTCTCCCTCACCTTCTGCCTCCGTCCAATTAATCATTCTGTCTGTGACTGCCCTGTCTGTGTTTACATTAAACAGTCCCATCACGCAGATGGGTCCTCAGCACTTTAACCCTTTCCCTCCTAGCCTTTCCTAAGGAACCAGCATTTTTAAGTCTAACTCAGGTCTCAGTGTACTTAAGAGCGCAGAATAGCAAATGACCTAATTCAATATGGCAGTAATTGGAACAGGAGAGAAAGTCCAAAGAGCATTTTGGAGCATGAGGGGTAGATACAATCAAGCACTTAATAGCCAAAGGGGTATCATGAGGGAGAGAGAGAGACAGAGAGAGAGAAGGGAGGACTGCGAGTGTGCACGCGGATTTGGAAACTATGTTTAACTGATAAGCAGCAGGCATTCCCCGGCCCTGAGGTGAAAAAGAAAATGTATCCTGCTGCTACAGATGATCCTCTGTGCTAGAGCTTGGGCTGGCTTTAGACAGCATTAGAATATATAGCAGAATAGAATGAAGGAGGAGGCGAATGTGAGAAACGCTTAACCAAAAAAAAAAGATACCAAAGATGCAATAACCTTAGGGAACATTTTAGGTCCTGCCTGGTGTACAAATGTCCTTCTGTTCTAATGAACTGCCAATGAATAACCATGAAAAATCATAGAGTTCTCAAATTGTTTTGGTTTTAAGAGCATGAATTATTGAGTGGGGATGCAGCTTCTCTGAGACGGTGCTTCGTGCCCCATCCCGAGCTCCTAATTGGATTATTCCAGTTATGAATGTCAACTCCATTAGCGCATATCTTAGATAACCAGCCCTCATACAAGGGACTTATTCACAGGGCAATGTTAGCTAGGCTACATTCTGACTAGCGCATACCTAAACTGACTTTTTGTGCCTCTCTAAAAATAAATGTGAAGAATCAGCAAAAATTGGATTTATGTTTGCATGACTGAAACGTCTAGAAGTGACATGTGAATGACTACACATAATACCCTCAAGAGTAGAGAACTTTAAAGGGGCCGAGGAAGCATTACAATACGTGATACTTTAAAACTACATGCAGTAACAGAGGGGGGTCAGATGGGGAAGTCAGGAGTGGCAATCTGCCATAAACTGAGATTTAGTGTTGGATGAAAGGTGCCTTGACTGATCTTGGAAACTTGAGGCGACTCAAGGAGAGGCTATCCGCCTTTCTGCTTATAAATAGACGTGCCTAAGATGTGACCTTTATATTCAGAGCCTAAATTATTAAACAGGGTCGACTTGAAACGCCAAAGTGAGAAACGGTTCGATGCGAAGCTGGCGTAACTTCAACTATTTTCACACAGATACATTCACTGCTGATAACTATTACCAGAGGTAATGAAATGACACATGCCGTCACAAATCTCAGATACCCAGTGCTCCACAGTAATGATGACCATTAAGAGCCATGCAGACATTTGCACTGGATTGGGGATTGGGGATCCCACTATCAATTAGTATTGGGTAAAAACGGCTTTGTTTTATTTTCTCTGACATCAGAAAAGGGGATCCTGCTAAGCCACGTGGAACATGTGAGTACTGTTTGGGAACCCAGTCACTCCTGGCAACCTACTAACAAGCTAGCCTGGGAGCCTCTCCCTCTCTCTCTCTTCCTCTTCCTCTCTCTCTCTCTTTCTCTCTGTCTCTCTCTTTTTTTAAAGACTCAAACAGCTGCCCGCGAGAAACACGCCACAATTCCAGAGTAATTTAAGGGGCTACTTATCCCACTCATCTGAGGGAGGGGGCAGACATAGAGATGGGGGAGGTGGCAGCCGAAGAAATAGCCTGACCTTGTAATTCAAGATGGGGTTCAAAATCGCAAGGCTGGGCCCGGAAAGCCTCCAGGAGTCTTACTTACCCCTTCTCTAATCTCCCGCGCCTCTTCAAGACCAGGCCCATCCCCCCACCAACGACCCCCCCACCCCCCCAGCCCGAACACACAGCAGACACACACACCACCATCTCTGCCACCCTACAGCAACTTGAAACCTAAGAGCCGTGAAATCGATCCCCCAGTGCTAAATTTATGCCCTCTAATGCTAACGTTAGCACTGGCGGTTGGGGTGGTTTTAGGAGGATGTGTGGGAGTGTGTGTCTGTGTCTGTGTGTGATTGTGTGTGTGTGTGTGTGTGTGCATGTGGGGGAGGGGTCTTGCTATACTGTGGCTTGACTTCAGCAACCACCCACCACCACCACCAGTGCCACCACCAACCCCACTCCAATCTAGCCCTAAGCATCCCCTCTGAACTAGAGCAGGTGTGTGGAGAAGAAGCTGAGAGTGGAGGAGGCCAGAGGAAGGAGGGATTGGTGATGGTGTTGGGGGTTGTGGTGATGGAGGTGGTGGTGGTGTGGGGGTGGGGTGGTGGCAGGATTTGGGGCATTGGTAGATGGTGTAGAAAAGGAAAAAAGCTAATGCATGCTCGCCCCATTTAACTTGAAGAAAAGACATCACTTTGCCATCATAGGAGCTGGGCAGCTGGTGGAAAGTCTCTGGATTGGTGTGTGTGTGTGTGTGTGTGTGTGTGTGTGAAGGGGGTGTGGGGAGTGTTTCAGTGTCCCTGTGTGGGATGACAGACACCTGAACCTGTAAGAAGGTCAACGTGGGAATGGCTGCTGACTGCGATCTGAAACCCCCCCAGCTTTGATCTATTTACCTCTCACCTTTCCAAAATAGAAATCTCAGCAATGGGATGATGCTGCAAGTGATCCCCCTGTGCCTGTTGCTGTGCGTGTGTGTGTGTGTGAGAGGGAGTCCACATCAAAAGGCTTTACAGGGAACACTTAGCAGGGGAAGTGTGTGTTGGATTCTGTGGCACTTTCACTGATTGGCCTGCCACAGGTAATAAACCATCTGTTTCAGATGTTGTGGGACACCAAATACTCGGTTGTGAAATGTTTATTCTCAAATGTCACTTTTCCTGCTGACCCCAACGGAATGATCTGAAGCAGGAACCAAGTGGGAATGAATAAAAGTTGCATAGTTTGAGTCCAAGGACAGTTTTAGCCACTGAATTGGATAAGAGTGTGATGCCATTGCTATTAAACTCATATTTTGGCTCTCAGAATTCAAAAACTATGAAGAAGAGACCCGTTCTGATCCAACACAGCTCCACCTTACAATTGGGACATATTTAAAGTGGATATGAAACAGGCTGCTGAATGAAGACTGAAAGAAATCATGAAAAAAAGGATATTTGATACAAGAGGCATGGAGAAAACAGACACCTGCTATATCATTGTTTTTTATGGATTTAGTTGGAATGGAGAGATGCAGCTCAGTTTTCATGTCTTGGGCCGCAGCAGGGAGGAGGCCGTGACACTGACCTGGAAGAAGTGGAGAGTGGAACATGCCAAAGGCCCTGACGTCACGTGTCTGTGTGTGTGTGTGTGTGTGTGTGTGTGTGTGTGTGTGTGTCTGTGTGTGTATGTGTTCAACATCTACAAGACAGGTGGGTAGGTGTGTGTGTGTGTGTGTGTGTGTGTGTGAGTGCAAAGAAGAGGCGAGAGAGAGAAAAAGAAAGTGAGAGCGTTTCTCTCTCTCTCTTTCTCTCTCTCACTCACACACACACACACACACACACACACACACACACACACAAAACACTTACAATTCCCTCAGTCCAAAGCAAACCTGAAACTCTTGTAGCCAACGTCTCCCAGTCACTGACGTCCCCCGGAAAGAATGTTCTTTGTTTATTCTCTCTGTTAGACCTAAGTCTTCTCAGTGGCCATTTTTCACTATACTTCTTCTCACTCTCCACACTGAACCCTGAAACACCTCTGCTTACCCAGGAGGACCTTACCACCCTGGCTTTTAAAGACTCAGGCTTGTTTAGACAACTAGATCAGAGCGTGA
>JAIFZK010000130.1:2325000-2340000 GCA_027481765.1 Tenualosa thibaudeaui | reverse complement strand
ACCCTAAAAGTGATAATGTGAATCTCATTTTTTACAGGCCCCTCACCACCACTCTGACCCTCTGGCAGACGTGTCTTTCTCTTCAGGCCTGCAGAGGAGGCTCTCCTCCTGAATCCTGCTGAGTTCCTCGCCAGCCGCTCAGAAATGCGGCCAAGGCAAACAGCTGGCCGTGTGCGGCTCCATGCTACATTTCAGACATCCGTGTCAGTGTCAGTCGCTGTACCACCGCTGCGCAGGGAGCAGGAATGGGAACAGGAGCGAGAGAGAGGAAGAGAAACAGAGAGTGGAGAGTGAAGGTGAGAGTGAGAGTGAAGGTGAGAGTGAGGGTGAGAGTGAGTGAGAGTGAGAGTGAGAGTGAGAGTGAAGGTGAGAGTGAGAGTGAAGGTGAGAGTGAGGGTGAGAGTGAGAGTGAGAGTGAGAGTGAGAGTGAAGGTGAGAGTGAGAGTGAGAGTGAGAGTGAGAGTGAAGGTGAGAGTGAGAGTGAAGGTGAGAGTGAGGGTGAGAGTGAGAGTGAGAGTGAGAGTGAGTGAGAGTGAGAGTGAGAGCAGGCCATCCACCCTAAGTCCCCTGTCCCTATTGCTGAGAGAGAGAGATGCACTTATGTTTAGCATAAGTAGACTATAGGCTGTATTCTAAGAAAGATGGGGGGGGCAGAGAGAGAGATAGAGAGAGAGAGGGACACGAAAGAACAAAATACCAGAGGACACACGCAATCACACACACACCCACTGCAGATAAACACACTTGCCTGGTTATCAACACAGTTTTTCTCAGATTAATTTTGTATGTTATGATTACGTGTTATGTCTATTCAAATTTCGATATTTACAGAATGTGCAAATGTTTTGATTTAGCAATGCAAAAAAAGTCATGCTAATGTTTGCATGATGTTTGTTTGAAATTGTAAATTTCCTAAATGAGTGAGTGTGAGAGTGTTCCTTAACGGGAGTGTGAGAAAAACAGGCACAGTGTGTGAGTGAATGAGAGAGAGAGAGAGAAAGAGAAAGAGTGTGTGTGAGAGAGGCCTAAACCACTGAAACAAACACCTCCTCTCCTAAGGGTGACTTAGCCTAAACACTAGGGGTCAGGGGTCACAAGTGTAGCTATCTGTTCCCATTGGGTGGAGACATACTGCAGTGAGGAGATATCACACTGAAGGGCTGTAAGCGAGCAGGCCCAACCCCAATGAAGGGCTCAGCTGATCGGACGTGAACCCCACTCAGCTGCCCTGGGCCCCAGGAGAAGGACTCACGTGCGTCCCAGAGGGCTGTGGGCGCTTCGTTTGATTCCTCTGGCATGACAGCCTTAAGGTCAGGTCAAAGTGGTTTCTCTCAACACATGTAGAACACACATAGACTAATATAGCACACCCATGACAACAAATAGAAACACAGACCTTTGCTTCTCATGGGCACTTACATGCCAGAAGAAAATGTTTGTTTTCTAAATATTTCATGGTCGCCTTTGTCAAAAAACACATGGAGCATATGAGTATGGATTCATGAGACACTGTGAATGTGAATGTGTGTATATGCATAAATTGTTAACATCTGGTTTAAGAGCTTGTTTACACATTACAGATGTTTTTATGAATGTATATCTTTATCCATTTTTATAAATGGATATCTTATCCATTTTTTATTGTGTTTACACATATCCATCAGAATCCACAGAATCCAGCCTTTTAAAAAAATCTCCACTTTGGGGGGGGGGGGGGGGGGTTAAAAAAATATCCAGCTAAAACTCTGTTTATGTTTAAATGAAAGGTCAAACTGTTGAAAAAATATCTGTTTATAAAAATGTCTAGATACGTGTAAGCAAGCCCTAAAAGAAAGTGTTCCTACATATTTGTTTAAACCACTCTCTAAACTAGCTGATTTTAATTAGCCCAGCTCCTCAGCCTGGTAGGTGAGCTAATTAGTGAATCACCTGCAATGGAAAAAGCAACACATGTTAGGACCTTATTAGGACCTTACTTATACAAGTCTGGGGGATATGATTGGGCGTGTGTGCAGTACATGTGTGTATGTGTGTGTGTGTGTGAGAGAGAGAGAGAGAGAGAGAGAGGAATGGAGAGAGGAAGTGAAAGAGACAGATCAAGTGCAGGCAGCACAGAGTTACACACACACACACACACACACACACACACACACACGCACATACACACACATTTAGAGTCTTGCATGGCGACCCTGATGCCAAACAGGCCTGAGTTGAACAGACAGGTGGTAGGGGTATTTACTATTAAACCACATGAAGTACGGTCACAATAGCAGCAGCAGCAGCAACAGGTATAAGGTTTCCCCGCCACATAATTACCATTCAATACAGTAGGCTGGGCATGACACATTGCCATGGCGACAGCACAAACGAGCCCCTCGCGGCCCCCATTGTGATGAAAGTAGGCGGGGCTGTGCCGTGCAATGTGTTCATGACCATTGTCAAGATTATAGGGGATGGGGGCGGGACTACACATCAGAGGAAGATGCATTTTAAGAGGTATGTCAAGGTGCATCACATGCATGCATATGTACATGAGTGTGTGTACGTGTGTGTGTGTGTGTGTGAGACTGCATGCAAGTGTACGTGTGTGTTTGTGTGTGTGTGTAAGAGACAGAATGCATGCTGGAGTGTGTGTGTGTGGGTCTGTGTGTGTCTGCTGGTTTGAGAAATTGTGTGTGTGTGTATGTGTAGGAGAGAGAATGCATGTAGTAGTGAGTATGTGTGTCTATGGATTTGTTGGACTGTGTGTGTGTGTGTGTGTGTGTGTGTGTGTGTAGTCCAGAGAGTTAAAGTGATGAGACTCAGAGCTCCATGATGGATGGAGTGATTAACCTGTGCAGTGGTTTGGGGCTGGTGGTGAGGAGTGACTGGGAGAGAGGGGGAGGCTATTCTGGGACAGGCACCTGTCAGGCAGGCCGGAGGGCAGCCCCTGTTAACCGCAGGGAAACACACAGCAGTGGGGCCCTCAGAGCAGAGGGTACATGCATGTGATCAGAGGGGCCACGGGCGAAAGTAATGTCCCATTATTTACGTAATAGGACACCTATGTGTGTGTGTGTGTACACATCCGTTCTTCTCACCTGCTGAGGTCCAGTTACATGCCTGCATGACAGCTCCAAATGACTCAACTTGGACAGACTTGAGTCAAAAGTGTCCGTCATAGCTCCCCTATGTTCCCTTGAACCCTCTCTTCTCTCTCTCCTCCTCTCTGCCTCTTCTTGACTTTCTCTCCTTCCCCAGGCTCTCTCTCTCTCTCTCTCTCTCTCTCTCGTTGTTGTCTCACACTCCACACACAGGGGGTTGTGTTACACACAGTGTAAGTGCCACAGTGTCATGGCTAGGGGTCTGTCTGGGGGACAACACCTGAGATCAGCTATGTCTCCCACCTGATCAAAGGTACTCTCTCTCTCTCTCTCTCTCACACACACACAGACACACTTCTTTCTTTCTTTCTTTTTCTCTCCCTCCCTCTCTCTCACTCTCTCTCTCCCTCCCTCAGTATGTGTGTCCGTGTGTGTGTTTGTGTGTATGGTTTGTGTGTATGTGTGCATGTGTGTGTGTGTGTGTCTCTGTGTGTGTATGCATGTGTATCAGTGTGAGTGTGTGAAGCAGATGACGGGACCCCCGCACACCAACCAAAGAGGACAAACAGCCCATTCTTTAGACTCTGGGAACCTCCACAACATGTCCGTCCCCCAAGCATCTCTCCTTCCAACCGTCTGTCCATCCTTCTCCACCTGTTTTCACCCCACACATGGACACACCATCTATTTCTGTTTCTCTTCGTCTACTGTATATACTGCATCTGTTCATCTCCCATTCATCCACCCATCCATCGGTCTTTCTGTCCTCCTCTCACATTGTTTCAATACACTTCCTGTCACCTGATGACAAGTACATGATGAAGCGATGAACGCCTCAAACCAACACTCACACCCACACACACATCCACCCACACACACACACACACCATGGGTTTGTGTGTCATGCCATGTGACAGCAGGGCCATAGAGAATGACAGAGGCACAGACAAGAGCAGTAGCGTGGGAGGCTCTCCCTGTATTTGTGTGTGTGTGTGTGTGTGTGTGTGTGTGTGTGTGTGTGTGGATGGCGGGTGAAATTCTAGCCAGTGAAAGGCTCTTGGGTGTCAATGCTCAGGGGTGTGTCTACCTCACTCCTTTCTCCCCCAGGTGAGAGCCAGTTGTGAGCTTCATTCCAGCAACACCACCAGTCACACACATACACACAGAGACATAACGCCCACCCCCCACCGCCTCTCTCTCACACAAACACACACACACACACACACACACACACACACACACACAGAGGCACACACAATCATATTGGCATCTCTTATTTCCCCCAGCTCCCCAATGTTTTATTATCCTTTTCAATATCATCTGACTGGTAATGGGGTTTTTATGCATGCATGTGTGTGGAATGTGTGTGTGTGTGTGTGTGTGTGTATATGTAAGGTTCTGGTTTACACAAGCTGACTGGAGTGTTTAGTGAGGAGGAGACAGGGATGAGTGTGGCCCATCTGCTGCTGCTGCTGGAGTCAGGATGATTCACACACTGAAGAAGGGTTGAGTGAGCCAACACACTGTACTGTGTCTGGAAGAGAATGGGCTGGGACAGGCTGGGACTGGGACTGTGTGTGTGTGTGTGTGTGTGTGTGTGTGTGTGTGTGTGTGCGCGCTTCACCTCACTCTGTGTTCCCTGTGTGTTGTGTGTATTCCACTAATTCACCATTGGGTTAAATGCAGAGACCCTCATGGGATCTGTCCAGTTTCCCTCCTGGGATCAAAACAGTATAGATTATTATAATTATTATGGACACAGTGTAAACCACAGTGTCTACTTTGTCTGTGTCTGCTATGTATTAATGGGCACAGTGTAAACCAGAAACTATGAAAAATGATCAATACATCAGTGAAAAGAAAGCTAATCACAATATGGAACACCTGCTCATAAGCCTTACACAATGACCTGAAGACAACCCAAGGGATTGGGAATCCATGTGTGTCTGATTTAACTTCCCAGGTTCAATTTATGTTATGCAGCACATGGCGAGTGACATTAAAACATTGAAACGTGGATTATTTACCTGAGTTAAAGCTACATGGCAATTCATCTGATGCTTTTAGGTCTATTATTTTTTGCACTCACTTTCTGGTCAAATTGTTTTGCCGGTATTTTCAGGAGCCCAGCTTTTTCTCGCACTTTTGAATTTGCGTTATGTAGATCTATCAATTTGTCAATGACAGGATTTTAGACAGCCATTAAGACAGCACTGTTATCGTGTGTGGATGCATTGCTGTTTAGTAAACCTGTCTCGACCAAATGTTAAATTTCTGTTTTCAGCTAACTTTGTAAACAGCTAGTTTGTCAACTATCGACTGTGTTTTGGGATCAATTTTATCAGTGGGTGAACCCTGACATTAGCTTATCATGGTGGTCAACTACACCTGTGCTCATACATATAACAAGACAAAAATGGCCATGAAGAAAACCTTTAGAGTTATTGTAGCACTGTCATAAGTTTGCAAAGAATCCCCACCACTTCTGTTTAGGTCAGTTTTATCCAGAATTAACCGAAAGCAGGTCGTCTTACCACAAGCTCCATACTCACTCCCTCATCTCTCCCCCTCTCCATCCTGTTCTCTGTGTGCACGCCAAAAGCCAGCACCATCACTACCACAGTAGGTTGTCTGAAGAAGGCCATTCTGTCACATCCCTGTGAATTTGGCACATTAGACAGTGAGCTTCTGAATGAAGGGCCGGTTTCTTTTTTCACACAGTTTTTCTGTGCCACCCTTGCGTTTCAAAGATGCCGACATCTCATATCACAAATCCCATGTGACCGAGCCGGACCAGCCACATATTATGAAGGAAAACGAATTGGCTGCTGATTCATGACCTTGAGGTGGTATGAGATGGTAGCCTATTGGCCCCAAAAGCATGTCGGCCCACTGGGTAAATGCCCGGTATGCCTGATGGTCAGTCCGTCCCTGGGAATGGGTAAATCAATAGAGAGAGGGAGAATGATAGATAAGACTAGAGGAATGAGAGAAGAAGAAGAAGAAAAGAAAGAGGAGGGGAAGAAGGATAGATAGAGAGAGTGAGGGAGAGAGAGAGAAAAAAAAACTGAGCCATCCTGCAGTATAAATCTTCCTAACAGGAAATGTTCCTGTTTGACTCAAGATGTAATTACAGAGCTGTTCAAGTTCAGATTAATATAACCAGAGTCACAGTTTTGGCAGAGTGGGCCCTCAGGCTCCACATAGCCACGGGCACACACAAACACTTACAATAACTGGCTAACTCACTCATTTATGATCAGGTTTTCATCATTTTTGAGTCACAGTTTTGGCAGAGTGGGCCCTCAGAACTCCCAAAGAACTCTGACACCACTATCCACTGTGGGGTTATTTACCCCTTATTGTTATTGTATATTGTACAATGAGTGAGCTAGCCCACTAATACAGTAGCGATCCAAGCATAGATAGAATATGTCCAGATCACTATATTTTGTAACACTTACAAAATTAGCTGGCTAACTCACTCATTTATGATCCGATTTTCATCATTTTTGAGTCACAGTTTTGGCAGAGTCGGCCCTCAGGCTCCACATAATCATGGGCACACACAAACACAGACACACACACACACACACAATACACCAGTCTCCTCTCCTTAATAAACACACATTTTACATCACCATTTATTCCCCCTACCCTAACCACAACCCTTCCCATTTCTTGGGTTATGCGCTGTCACAAGACACTGTCTGTGCCTTGACTCATTACAGCATAAAAATCAGATTTCACAGTCACATCACCGAAGCCGCCCCATATTTACGAGGCCAGGGAGCCAGCGTTCGGACCTTGTGATCTCTCTGCCATGCTTTTCTTAATGGAGTGTATCATTTTGACTGACCATCCCCCAACCCCCAAGGCCCCCCTCCCAAACTCCCACACACACACACGCACACACACACAGCTGATATGTAATCCCAAAGAACTCTGACACCACTATCCACTGTGGGGTTATTTACCCCTCATTGTTATTGTATATTGTACAATGAGTGAGCTAGCCCACTAATACAGTACAAAATGTGGCGATCCAGGCATCTTGTTATTTTGACAAGATAGAATATGCCCAGATCACTATATTTTGTAACACTTACAAAATTAGCTGGCTAACTCACTCATTTATGATCCGATTTTCATAATTTTTGTTCTGAATGAACGTGCGTGTAGCTCACTAATAACAACATTTAGTCTGAAATGTGCCGTCTAACCATTCTGTTGTTACTGTAACCTGTTTATTGTCTTGACTTGAGACTTTGGAGGCAAACTAGGCTGTTATCTTATGATGTTTGTGTCATTGACAACAGTTTTGTTTGGAGGACCTGGAGGCCTAATCTAAAATGGTGCTGTGTAATTTCCAAGTGACAGAGATGATAAGTCTTACTTTTTACGATATGAAATTGACAAAGTCATTTCATAATTAGAAAACAACAACAGGGTGGTAGAGCATGCCATGGTTGATTGAATTTAGTCCATTTACAGCCACATATGCCGTATTTAATTACCTTAATGTATTTAAAGATGGAATGTGAACTCCTGGCATACCCGCTAGAAGTTTGCATATTGGTCTGGCCACTGGACTTACACATCGTAGAAAAAACACATACACATACACACGCTTTACATTCCTTTTCACGTCAAAACACTAATCTAATCTAATCCTGTTCACCGCAACACAGAAACACTTCCAAACCTTCCCTAATCAGATTCAACATACTCACATACAGTTTACTCTCATTAACGTTCACACATAAACACACACACACACACAAATAAGAAAAAACACACATGGAATAATCCACAGATTTGCCTTTGCGAACACACACATGCCTTTCCTCACACATGGGCTTACACACTGCACATACACAGACACACACACACACAACAAATTTCCAGAGAGGCACAATTGAAATTACCATTCAATCTGCAATAGAGCCTGCAGCAGCTGACCTCAGCCCACCATTACACACACACACACACACACACACACACTAATCTTCCACGAGTCTATGATTACTGCTGCTCTAAACTAGAGTTCATTCCCCCTCGAGCGTAATGAGGTAAGAGATTTGGCACATCCCATAGTCGTTGTTTAAGAGCCGATGAGCACTCGCTTCACCTAATGCGTGTGTGGTAATGCAATCTAAGCACACACACATACACGCACACACACACACACAACTAAAAGATAGGGCAGTGTCTGGCAGCTAACTAACATTTATTTAAGTAATTCAGACGAGGAGAGGGCAGTAAGACTGTAGGCAATGTTAGAAATTAGATGAGAGCTACAGCTGTCTTTGCTGTCGATTGGGTAAGATCTAGATAAAGAGAGAGTTTTGTGTTATGTTCATTTTATTAAGAGAAAAGAAGAGAAGAGAAGAGAAGAGAAGAGAAGAGGGTATGTGAAGTCTTGTCTAGGGTAGATCTAGATAGCCAGTTGTAACCTGGAAGAACATCTCCAGGAAAAATCTGAGAAAACCATCAAAGGCTTGCAGGAGAGATGTGGGAGACAAATAAAAGCCTGGAAGAAGACATATGAACACAAAGAGAAGAGACGTTTGCACGGAAGAGACGTTGGACAAATGTATCAGAGAATATCGAGAATCAGAGCAGAGGCACATGGACGGACAGGTGATGACAGGAGGAGTGTGAGGACAGATGAGACGCAGAGACAATAAAATGATAAAGAGCTGCTATAGAGCGCCAGAGAAGCCAGGAGCTTTGGACTATTGCACAAGATCCTCTCCAGCGCTGCGTCAATGGACAGTGAGAACAGAGAACAGTGGGGAGGCAAGGGGCAGATGAGGGAGGAGGAGAGGAGAGGGGGAGTGGAGGAGGGAGGAGGGGGGTGCAAAGTTGGAAAGGGGCGAAACGACCTGCAGCGCCGCTTTGATTCCTCCTTGAGGATCATGTTCAGCCCCCAACCCTCTTTACTTCATGATGATGCTCCTAAACCCCAAACTGTACTCTGTGTGCATGTGTCTGTGTGTGTGTGTACGTGACTCAGTGCGTGTCAGTGTGTGTGTGTGTGTGTGTGTGTGTGTCTGTAGGTGTGTGTGGGAGTATGTGTGTGTACATGTGTGTCTGCATCTGTGTGTGTGTGAGTGTGTGTATGTGTGTGTGTTTCAGTGCGTGTCGGTGTGTAGGTGTGTGTGTGTGTGTGTGAGAGTGTGTGTGAGGGTGTTTTTTAGTGCATGTCAGTGTGTAAGTGTGTGTGTGTGTGTGTGTGTGTGTGTGTGCGCAGGAGAAAAAGAGAGAAAGAGACTTGAGAGGGATTACTTTGGCAAGTGCCATGGGGGACAGCTGAGGACGTAATCACTGTGTTCAGCCATGTTCTGCCGCCAGGATGTGCCCATTGGTCAGCTACACACACACACACACACACACGCATACACACACACACACACACACACACACACTGCAACAATGACATGCCTTAATCGGTTGCCAGTGGGGACAAAGGGAAACCCATCTCACTGCAGGGGTCTTTTCACATTTACACGAGTAAGCCCCCCTCAGACAGATATCTTCAGTAAGCCACTGAAATAGAGACAAGCACCCACAAATACACACACACACACATTACCATCCACTGGAATAGGCCAGGCACCCCATTGTATGTTCACCGTGGCGATGGAGTTAGGATTAGCTGCCATAGTAACAGTCTTGGGGCTTGTTGTGTTCCCTTTCTCTGTTCTAGGGGGGTGGAATGTTCACATTCACAAAAGACAATGCCACAATACAGGAACTCAAAAACATCTTACAAATAAAGAGATGTGCTGTTTAATTCTGCTGTTAGGGAATGCAAGTTTATTTGCATAACACATTTCAAACACACATAAACAAAAGCAACAAACAATGATAGAAAGTTTTAGGAAAAAATGGGAAGTTTTGCTGTAAATCAAGCAGAAAGCATGTTAGTGTCGGGACAGAAGATACAAATGCATTATGTAAATTTGCTGATTGAAAACAAACTAACAAACAAACAACACAAAAAACACTATTATATTTTGGGATCTACAATAGCAGAGTAGTAACAGTAACAGTAGCAGTATTTCATGGTGATATTATATATATGTATCTTTGTCCATTGTTTTGAGAAAGGTAAAGTACAGTAGTTAACACAAGATTTAGACACTTCATCTAGCATGTTGACATGCTTAAGGAAGAAATGACATTCGTGGAATAATGAAAGATCTAGCTATTAACTATGATACTATGATTGAATTGTACTTTGATCACAAAGACTTTTGTCTTGTGTGTAGCTGCTGCCGTTTGTGTTGTGCATGCAAAGCCCTCAATGTGTGTTGTAAGTGCTGTCCTGAGGCATGGCGGTTGCCCTTGTGTTCCTGGAGTGTTGAATGCGCACATCGCTATGGAATGTAGCCACTGCAGTCAGTGACTGGTGCTGAACCACGCGCTGCTGGGTTGCTGTGATGTTGTCCAGTAGTTTGTCACGGTTAGTTGCATCCGTGCAGGAATGTGGCACATCGCCACCACCCTGATGTCAACACCAGAGACATGTTGACTGATCTGAAGGATTAAATGTTCAGTTGCTTCAGTTGCCATCTTCTGGGAAACAATGAATTTGTTTTGAAAAGGTTTGCTTTTAGACATTCTTTTAAGCCGTAAATCCTGGAATACCTTGGTTTATTATAAACTATCACCCAAGACCAGGTTTAGCACATCGCATCTAAGAAAAGGAAATTTTCCACATATCCCAAAGCTTCTTTCAAACCCACTCTTTCCATTACTTCAACATGGTGCTGTGAGTCCAGTAAAATTTTAGCTCATATTTTATCACCTTGTGCAGTAGGTACGCACTGTTGTCATATAGAGTCAAGAAGTCAGTAAAAGAACAAAGAAAAATAAGCCTCCCTTAACAAATCCTGACAGGATTTGTTCTTTTTCAGGATGACTAGCCGTTGGCGTCCGTCTATGTTGACAAGCGTCCGTCTATTTTAAAAATATCTCATTACTCTCGACTCCTCTTCCTCTCCTCTCCTCTTCGTCATCTTACAAATGTTAACACATTATATCAGTGATGCAGCAGCTTGGTTTATTAAAAGGATCCCTGACTGGTAAGTTGGCCTTATAAGACTGACACTGATTTCAGCTATATTTAACTGGATTTAAAAACACTCAAAAACTTTTAGTAAATACCTTCATTTGCAGATCTTGTAAGCGGCCATTGCATTTACATCTCAATGCTTTCTGGGTAAAAAGTGATGTCACCTGGTTGAGAATATTGATTGTGTTGATGTGCAGCAACAGCTTGGACCTTGATTAGCTCAACCAGGTGATGTCACTTTTCACAACAATGGCCGTTTATGAGTGAAAGGATTTTCTAAACTTTTAATAAAACCAAAAACATTTTGAAATCATGTGGTTTTAAATCATGTTTATGTAGCTGATGCCAACGCCAATCTTCTAAAGCCAACATGTCTTACTAGCCAGGGATCCCTTCAAGGAAGCAAGAGAAATGGAAAGTGTACAGACACTGAATCCAATGCATGCATATGCACTCACACACACACTCACTCACACACACACACACACACACACACACACACACACACACACACATTGAACAGAGGTAGCAGTGGTTCTGCCTCATTGTCATTTCACACGGAAAGATTGAAGAACACCTCCTCCTGCAGAGAGTCTGTACTGATGGAGCAGAACTGTGGGTGTCTTCCAGAACCGTTCCACTCCACACTCCTCTCATTACTCCCATAACACACTCCACTCACACTGCACACACACAGATACACACACACACACACACACACACACACTCCACACACACTGCCCTGAGTGAAGGCGCCACACTCTAAATGCTTATTCAGAATCCTAATGAGCCCTAAATATACACACAGCTGTTAAAGTAAGTATAGCACACACACACACACGCACGCATACACACACACGCACATACACACATGCATACTCAAATACACACTAATCAAAGTAACATTTCATACATATAAATGTATGTGTGCACACACAGAAACACACACAAAAATACACAAACTCGTTCAGGTCCACTGAGTTCTCAAAAATTCTAAATTAAACAATTTACATGTAAAAGATCCACTTCACTGTTTCTGACTACCTTTCTTTAATCTCCCTGACTTGTTCTGAGTGGTAAAGACTCCGTCTCAGTGAATCACACACTCGTTCATGACCCCTCCATCACTCCTGCACTCATCTGCAACCCTTGTCTCTGACTCCTTCGCTCCCTCCCTCCCTCCCTTGCGGCCGAGCGCTGCGTTGTTTATGGAGCAGATCAAAGAGGCCCTTGCACTCCAACATGCCGAGGTGCGGCCCATAATTCCCTCTCACCATCAGGCTGACGGCACACAGATGCAGGGAGGAGATCAGATAAACACACGCACACACACACACACACACATAGACACTTGCATGCCTCATGTGTCAGAGCTGCAGACAGGCCTAACACTCCTCCACATTGACCCCAGATTTGCCCTTAGCAGCCTACACAGACACACACACTCACACACACACACACACACACAAACATGTCTAGATAGACACACACACACACACACACACACAGGCACTTGCATACCTCATGTGTCAGAGCTGCAGACAGGCCTAACACTCCTCCACATTGACCCCAGATTTGCCCTTAGCAGTCTACACAGACACACACACACACACACACACACACAGTCGGCACACACACACATGCACACAAACACGTATAGACACACACACACACACACACAAACACACACACACACAGCTCTACACCTTGATTTTCAAACATGATAAACAGTAGCTACACGCATGAGCAACAGAGTGATAAGCGGGATAGCGGCCCTCAAGGTGTGCTGTTGTACATTATGTCATGGAGTTCTTAGCCTCCGCCTCATTCATTAATTCCCTGTAACGACACACCTCAGCAGCCTTTGTCCCTTACTTGGCATCTCAGAGAGCATTGCTTACAGTAGGGACTGCAGCATAGGCAGAGCCAGGGGTGGGCCACAGTGCCTGCCCACTTTCGTGCCAAGGTAACGGTGAACAGTAATTAAAGCCTTCCTATGCAGGATCGGCCATTCTTTTACTGTTATCCCGGTTTGTTCGAAGTTTCTCTACAGAGCTCCCTCTACAGCTTTGGAATAGATGTTTTACAACACTGCTGCTTCCTCTGTCTCTGTCTGTCTGACATCAGTTTTCTCTGCTTCTCTTTCATTGGCTGTTCCATGATGAATGTTTGAGTCGCCTTCACTATGTCGTGCTTATAGCTAGCCAGTGCTTATCTAGAAACATTTTGTGTGTTCTGCCGTAAAAGCAATTTATTACTTAGCAAGACCTGAGACTGCCATAACACCTGGCTGTGGCTGGCATGCCAAACCTTGCATTTTCCCCATTGTCTAGAGGGAGTCAAAACAGCTACCAATCGACCCATAAAGTGCTACAGAACCACCACAATGTCTCTTAGCCTGTTAAATTAAGGTAAATTAAGCTAAAATAGTTCCATAGTGTTAAATTAAATTTTGCCAGTTATCTGACAGTAGACCATTAGAATTGAATTAAGAGAATGTTTTTTTGTTGTTGTTGTGCTGTTGTTATCTTTCTGCATATAAAATTAGCTAAATGTTTTGCCCACTTAATTCAGTGAATGTAGCGTTGAACAAGTGAAACTTGTCCAATGTATTTTGGACTTGGCCCACCTGATGGTTTCTTGGCTCACCCATTTTGTGATTTCTGGCTACAGCCATGTGCTGGAGACTGACTGCCCCTTTAGCATTTCAGACTGTTCTGCTCATCCAGATCTTGTGGGTCTGAATGCATTTGAATGCTGTAGGGGCGTGTAATGACAATCCACACAGTTTAAAACATGACCTTTAAAGGCTTTACTGACCTTTACAGACTAACCTTCTCTTTCTCTCTGCGTGCTTTTGAGACACCCTCTACCCTTACCCACCTCTTTGAAATATTGACTCTCTCTCTGTCTCTTTATTTCTACTCTCTCTCTCTCTCTCACACACACACAAACTCACACACCACCCTGCAAGCCTTCCAGTGCATCCCTTCATCTATTTTGGATCTAGCTTCTGTGTGTGTGTGTGTTTGTGGTGGCTCCATATCCTCTCTGTACATTAATCCACTGCCTAATGCTCTCATTCATTGAGTCTGGACACACACACACACACACACACACACACAGATACACATTATTTGGCCTACTACAGACAGAATGCCAGCCCCATTTTTCTCAGGGTGTGAAGGTTGGCACGGAAACACTTGCGCTACTAAAGCAAACAGAGTTCATGCTGGCACTCTGTCAGATGCGGGTAAAGGGGGGTGGAGGAGGGGGGGGGCTAAATAGCTGCCCATCCCCCACTCCTGAAAACACCTCCCTTCTCCTCCCTCCGACACACACACCCCTACATGCACACACACACACACTCACACACAGACACACCCCTACACGCACACACACCCCTACACACACACACACACACATACCCCTACACACACAAACACAGCCAGCCAGGCCAACAAGGGGCACCCCATCAGGCGAGTGATGGGGAACAAAGTGGGGTCAGGAGGGCAGAATGGGGATCCCCTCCCAGCTGTCCTCCACTGCTCTTTCAAACCCTCATTCATTCTCATTCTCTTTCTCTCTCGCTCACTCTCTCTCACTCACTCTCTCTCACTCTCTCTCTTTCTCGTTCCCTATTACTCCCTACCTCAGTAACCTTCACTAGGCCTCCTAACATAAAGTTACCTGATACACACAAATTCAGAAAACCTTTCTTTCTTTCTTTCTTTCTCTCTATCTTTCTCTCTCTCACACACACACACAGACACACACACATACCCACACTCACCACCCTTCTCAACACCTATCCACACTAACCCAGGAGCT
>JAIFZK010000130.1:2317500-2320000 GCA_027481765.1 Tenualosa thibaudeaui | reverse complement strand
CATACTCGCATAAGGCGCTTTGATAGCGGGGGCACAACACAGGCCTGGAGGATTAACATGTGAAAAGCAGTGTTGCTCTGCTCGTAATGAAAGATAAGATGCTGGTGGGAGCCAAAGTATCAACCCCCCCCCCAACCCCTCCTTGACAATTGGGTGGGACAGGGGGAGGTTGGGGGTTTGAGGGGTTGGGGGGAGGGACTGAGGAAGAACCTAGAGGAAAAGCCTTGGGGTGGGGAGGGTGGAGGTGAGGGTGATGAACTGCTATGGTGTGTGAAACACTATGTGTGTGTGTGTGTGTGTGTGTGTATTTGTGATAAACATGTCTGTATCTACCTCTATTTCCCATACTGTAAAGTTAAAAACTTAAAGCCGAGTAGATTTAACCTGATTTTGGTCTATTTTCTTTGCAAAGCCATCAAGATGTGGAGCAACACATCAGTCTACACATGCGGCTAAAGTCTCCACCCAGGCATGTGAGGGTGTGTGTGTGTGTGTGTGTGTGTGTGTAATACCAACCTGCCCAAATACAGTTGATTTCTGTGACAGGCTTGCGGCCCATGCTAAGCCCATTATGATGTAACAGGGGCTGGATGGATTTTGCAGGCCATGTGAGGGGTAATTACTGCACAGCACAGCTCATAAAAGCAGCCGCCATACAGACCTCCAGATCTCTCTCTCTTTCTCTTACTCTTTCTCTTTCTCCTTCTCTCTCTCTCTCTCTCCTTCTCTCTCTCTGTCTCTCTCTTTCTCCTTCTCTCTCTCTTTCAGTTTTTAACTTAACTTCCCTACTCATGCTAATCTCTCTTTAGTCTCATAGTCTTTCGTGTTTTTCTTTCTTACTCCACTTATTCTATTTCAGTGTTTCTGAAATGGTACTATCTCTATCAGTTCAGTTAAATTCAGTTCAGTTCATTCGGTTCAGTTCCGTTCCGTTCAGTTCAGTTCAGTTCAGTTCCATTCAATTCAGTACAATTGAAAAGTGTTTTGTTCTTGGCCAGACAAATCACAATTGATGGAAAAACCACTGCACTCTTTCTCTGTCCATTTCAACTTAGATCTAGTGTAAACAACAAATAGAACCTTTCCCTCTCTCTCTCTCTCTCTCTCTCTCTCTTTCTCTCTCTCTGTCTCTCTCTCGCTGTCCCCCTCCCTCTTTCCACTCACGGGGCCTGCAAGCCCTTTTCATCAGAGACAGGAAGTGGAGTTAAACTCAGCCATTTTCCTCCCAATCGCCCCTAAGACCTCACTTCCTCTGGCGGGGATCTGCAGGCCTTCCTGTAAACTCTGCTCCACATTCCCAGCCAAAGACGACTCGAGCGAGATTAGCCTTAGAGCTACACCGGGGGCAGAGTAAAAATACCCCTCGCAGAAAAAGGAACAACAGATTGATGGACAGAATGATGGAGGGGAAGAAAGAAAGATTTAGATGCGGAGGGAAAGAGAATGACACAGAATTACCACCTCTCTCTCTCTCTTTCTCTATTTCCTTGGCTCTTTCCTTCCCTCTTTCTCCGATATATGTCTCTATCTCTCTCCCTCTCTCTCTGTCTCTCTCTCTCTCATCCTGTCCTGACCAAGGGTCGAGCTGAGGCCGTGCAGATGTAGATGAACAGGCAGTGTGACGGCAGGGGCAGTTTGTGGCGTGTCCAGGGACAAGCAGGCCTCTGATTTTACACAAAGCCGCCCCGGAGACCCATGGGCCCACAGGCAGGTCAGCCAGCCAGCCGGCCAGCAGGCACTGCACTGCTCTGGGCTCCACTCACAACCCCCCCATACCCCCCATCCCTCAGAAAACTGTAAAGAGGAACCCTCTCCCACAAGTATTTTTACACGCCTACAAAAGTGGAGAGGTAGTGTAGCAGAGAGCGGCTGACTTCTCCACCCACTCCCCACGCATGCACGCATACACACACACACACACACACACACACACACACACACACACATACACTCATGCACACACACACCCATGCACACACACACATGTGCACACTCATATGTGCGTGCACACACACACACACTGAATCACACATCTGCTGGGGCTGGGAGAGGCCAGCTGTCTGTTGCTTTCGAGAAAATGGCTCTTTGAAACCATGAAGAGTTTGTCTGAGCTAAATCCAGATGCATGTCCCTCACTGACTCCATTTGATCTCATAAACTCAGGTCAATAAGGGCTTTAAATTGGGACCAATAATTTTTGATCCTGGTCCAAACTAAACTGGACCTAAATATTCACACTTGCTTTACATTACTTGAATTATTAATTCCCATTTCTCAACAGAGCCTAGAGACTCAAACAGAGGCTCAAATAAGGGGCCTGAGCAAGCTGCACAATCCCCCTTAACCACAAACACACACGCACACACACACACACACACACACACACACACACACACACACACACACACACACACACACACACACACACACAGTGACTCATGAGACCAAAGTACAGGTGTACCATCTTTGTCCCCTAGCTGGCCCCTCATCTTGCCCTATG
>JAIFZK010000130.1:2287500-2315000 GCA_027481765.1 Tenualosa thibaudeaui | reverse complement strand
TTAGATCTGCTAAGCTCTGAAGTATCTCCTCTTGAAAAGCCCATATACTACATATATACATATATATATATATATATATATATATATATATATATATATATATATATATATATATATATATATACTATATATATACCTTTACTGAGCTCAAGGATCACCTAAATAAGATTCAGGTTCAGTAAGTAGACACAGAGCTTCAACACTGACAGAAAAAAACCCTCACGGTGCTAAACTTGTGTGTGTGTGTGTTGCTGTTGCAAGCTGCTGCAAGCCTGATATTTCTCTGTGTAACTATGTCTCCATGTACTATGTCATGTGGTCATATAAATAACAGTTTTGTTGCAGGGAGATGAGTTGGATGTTTAAACACAGATCTCTCATTCCTCTCCAGTTGTATCTAACAACAGGAGAGGATCTGACATTTCACAGAATCTAACTGTTATTCTGCCATTTTGTATCTCTCAGACCTGAGCTACTGGTCTGAAATCAGCTGAACAAAATGCTGTAGTTCCATACTGTGGTGACTCATTTGCTTGAGAATGTTCCACTTTCAAGAGCATGTGCACCCAGTCCGGCAGGCTTATATTTAATGGCTAAAACATGAGGGCAACACAGCACCGGATCTGATCCATCCTAGGATTCATCCATCCTCTGCACACACACACACATTCACAAACACACACACACATACACAAACAAACACACACACACATGCACATGCATCTACTTCTATCTCCTCTATCTCAGTCACGCCACTCTCCCAGGCACAGGTGGAGCCTTGTCTCCATAGCCCCACACCAACCACCCACCCCCACCCTCTCAGGTCCCCCCTTTGCCCCAGCGGAGAAACCACTTTAGTGACCTGTTCATGTCTCCCATTCTTGAGAGAGTGTGTGAAGGGATCCAGGGGTCTGTTTCCACATGAAACACACACACACAGACACACACACACACACACACACATACACAGTCACAGAGAGTCACACAAACCTCCCCAGAGAGGCTTCTGAGATGGAGCCATTGTCCCCTCCACATCCTCTTCTTTGTGTGAGCAACTCTATGGGCCTCCGCCGATGACAGCGGCCCCCTTGTGTGTGTCGGGCCAGCTCGGTCGGGAGACACCCTCCATTCACAGCGGCCAGTGGGGGAATCACGCTGTTTACAGGTGGAGGAGCCATCACCCACATCGGCCTGACTGGACAGGGGTGTACGAGCCGCATTGTTTAATAATGACGGTGGGTCACGGCAGGGAGACGCCCCATTCGGCCCCATGAATAGCCTGATGAGGATGTTGCTGTCTCTGAGCGCGATATCAATACTGATGCTAAGTAGGTCACATGGGTTTTCAACAATGATCAATATGTCACATGGTGTTTTGTTTTGATATTTAGGCTGTTAGGCTGTTGATATTTAGAGTGTTTTTAAGTTTTGATGCGAGGTTGTGACGTTTATGCGATTATATTGTATTTTACTTGCAGAATGCACCAACATACCATTGTATTGTCACTAAAACATAGAAACATAGTTTTGTTGAACAATCCAAAAATGAGTGTGTGTGTGTGTGTGTGTGTCCTTATCTCTTCTGATCCTTTGTTTCTCTCTTCTCTTCTTTTCTTATGTCTACATAGGTACTGATATAACTGTCTGTCTATCTCCCTCTCTCTCTCTCTCACACACACACACACACACACAAACACACACACACACACACACTCACACACACTGAGGAGTAACTCCCTTTGGGTAAGACATTGAGAAGGTGAGCGGTCGGGGGGGAGGGAGGGAGACAGAAGGAGCAAAGGGCTCAGTGGCCGGAAAGAGGCGCAGAAGTCCAAGGGGGGAAATCGTGGCCACCATGGCGTCTGAGGCTGACAATGTGTGAAATAATATAACACAGCACTGCTTCGCTGAGGAAACATCCTGATGGAGTCCAGATGGAGATTCATTCTCACACACTCAAAACAAACAAAGATATGGGTGCAAATATAAACACACACACACTAACAAAAAAGATATGGGCAAACACACACATACACACACACACACACACAAACATTCCAAACAAACAGAGATATGAACACAAACATAAACACACACACACACACACACACACACACAAAGATATATGTGCATCCTATCTAACAAGCAATGAATAATGATAAAATAAATATGCACACACACATATACACACAGGTGATACAATGATACAAATGGAAGGACACTCATGGTCTAAAAAAATGCATTTCTGGCTTCTTGTTTTTCTTCCTTTATGTTTTACTGTTTTTAAATATTTCCTCTAAAAGTTACATACTGTACATATAATGCATGTTCACTCACACACTAGCTTACAACAAACATACTCAAACATCCATGTAGAGACACACACACACACACACACACACACACACACACACACACACACACACACACACAAACGCACACACACACACACACACACACACACACACACACACACACACACACACACACACACACACACACACACACACACACACACACACACACACACACACACACACACACACACACACACACACACACACACACACACATACACACACACACAGCTTTCTTTCACAGTCATTTACATTCTGTCTCCTCTTTCTCCCCCTCAGGTTGTACCTTCATGTTCCCCTGGCCACAGAAGAGAGAGCCTGAAATCATGGAAATCCACCTCACCTCACACACACACACACGCACACGCACACGCACACGCACACGCACACGCACACACACACACACACAAACACACATGCACACGCAGGCACACACACACACCATGTTCTACCACCAGTTCGGGGCTCACTCAAACACTGGGCATCTTCTAGGGCCGTTACAGTATGGAAACAGTGATGGGCTTCAAGGCTGTAGACTCCCACACCACCACCCATGAAAAACATTTCCTCATCACTCACAGGACATTAAGTAGCACACATTTACCGTGTAGCTGCAGCACTGGGTGGGCTGAATGCAACATCACGCCCGTAGCTACACACACACACACAATGGGACATGCATGCACACACACACACACACACACACACACAAACACACATAAACACACACACACACAGACAGAAACACATGCAAATACACATACACACACACACACATAAATACACACACTTAAACACACACACACAAAGAAACACACACACATACACACACACACACACACACACTGAGAAATGGTGCAGAACAGAGGAAAAGCATTTACAGAGTTGCCACTAATTCATGCATTTTAGAAGTGAAGTCAGCATTGCACAGACCCACCGTGGACTAGCATGGCATATGGACAGTGAAACCAGCAGGACACACAAACACACACACACACACAGCACAGCACATTCACACCCACAGCAGTTCATACAACAATCTGAGCTAAGTCAGTTACAGTAGATGGATGGATTGACAAACAGACAGACAGACAAAAAGACAGACACAAACACACACACACACACTGGGACTCTGTGGGTTTTGAATGCAAACAGATACAGGGCTCTTTTGTGTGTGGAGAGGAGTGGAGTGAAGTGCAGTGGATTGGGGTGGGGTGGGGTGGGTCATATGACAGAGGCTGCCTGAGGAGTAGAGAGCAGAGCAAGTGTCTGCAGGGCCTGGTGCTGGAAAGGCCCCCTTCAGGAAAGGGAAGTCTTTATTGGAACGCTGGAGGAAGCCAGGCCTGGGGAGGAAAAGGTGGACCCACACCCCCACCCCCCTAGCCCCAGGGGTCAAAGGTGACTAGACTAGGGAGAGGACTGGAGTCGAGTGGAGGAACTCGAATGTGATGAGGAAATGAGATGCATGGAAGGATGTGTGGGTGGGTGTAACTGTGTGTGTGTGTGTGTGTGTGTGTCTCTATGTGTGTGTGTGTGTGTGTGTGTTTTGGATTAATACAGAGAGAGCAAGAACAGGTGTGAGCCTGTGTCCCTTTACAGAAGTCTGTGTAAGGTCCGTAAGACAGAGTGTGGATTTGTGTGTGTTAATATGCATGTGTGTGTGTGTATGTGTGTGTGTGTGTGTGTGTACATGCATGTGTGTGTTTGTGAGGGGGAGAGAGAGTGGGTCTCCTAGAAGATTCATCTCTACCACCCTGAGCAGAGACAGATACTGTCTGTGTGTGTGTGTGTGTGTGTGTGTGTGTGTGTGTGTGTGTGTGTGTGTGTGTGTGTGTGTGTGTGTGTGTGTTTGTGAGTGAGACAAATTTTAGTTGCCCATCTTAATGGTCTGGTACAGTGGCATTTTCTCATGCTCCAGGGCTGGGGGGCCAAGGCAGACGACTGGCCAGACAGAGGAGCTCTGTGCTGGGCATGGGGAGGGTCATGGGCAGGCTCAGAGGGGAACAGCTGTGTGAAGCTCACAATGCACTGGCTCCAGACAGGCATATGGGATACAGTGTGTGTGTGTGTGTGTGTGTGTGTGTGTGTGTGTGTGTGTGTGTATGTGTGTGTGTATTATTGCATGAATGAATGAGGGTCTGCAAAAGTGTCTGTGTCTCTCTGTATGTGTATGAATGTTTCAGTCAGTCTGTGAATAATTGTGTGTGTCTGTGTGTGCTTGTCTTTAGTTATGAGGCTGGGAGTGGAGCGAGAGGGAGGGAGAGGGAGTCCGAGCGCCTAATTCTCTAAGAGAAAAGTGTGTGTTTATGAGCGAAAAGAAAAGACCCTTTATTCTAAGCAGTTTGCGCGGGTGGGAGATTTGGCTGAGGAGAGGCTCTGCATGCAGAGGTCAGCTAACCGCTAACGGCTAATGCTTAATAGCTAACAACTGGACTGAAGCCTGTAGAGATACTACTACAGAACACTCCACACCTGAGTAGTCTTGAGGTGGAAAATATATGTTTTTTTTTTTTAAATATATATACATGTGTCTTTGACTTTGTTATTACGTGTGGCAGTCAGGAGTCCCAGCTGCCTCTCTGCTTTGCTAACCCTGACGTGAGAGCAGCTAGCATGCAAACACCATTTCTGGAACATTCTGTGAGTTTAGCCTCCTTAATATTCTTGCCGTGCTATCTGTGTTTCCTCTGTGTTCTTTGTGCTAAAGGGAAGCGATGTGGACAGTCATATTGCATTAATGTGCAGACCAGGGTGAAATACTCTTGCCTAAGATACATAATTGAACTCATTGCAGCTTCCTTGGGCCATATGTAAGTCTTGAGACATGAAGAGCGTCAAGCAGGAAGCCTTCATGAAAAAAAAATCTCTGAGTGTGTGTTGTGTTTCGCTGCCCATTGCTCACTGACACTGGATTCTTGACGTGATGCAATGTGACGCAAGGGATAACATCCCACGTTGGGTTTATCGGCCTTCGCCAATTGACATGTGTGGGCCTCCCAGGGCTGGACTGTGCCGTGGCTGACATTCTTTCTCAGGGCCCTCTGCCATGACGGTGCCCAGAGGAGTCACGCAACTCCAGTTCCAGCCTGGCCCAGATCCGGAGCGCATCCGTCAGACCCTGTCGAGCGTTATCCCCAAGCCGCCTGTTGTGTATGAGTTGAGCAAAGGGTGGTGTCTTCTTACAAGGAGGTCTGTGGCCATGTCAAGAGATTTGGACTTGCCATGCGTTCCCTGTGCCAATTGACATCTTGACAGGGAAAACTCCCGCACCACCGACCACGGCAGCCTTGACCCCAAACTCCCGCTCCCACTCTGGTCGTCCTGCCAACCCCCAAACCCAGCCATCTGGGAGCTCCCAGTGGCCTCTCCTCTAAAATTGGAAGACGGTTCATGGTCGTGAGACTGCAGATATTGTTTTTTGGGGTTTGTTTTTTTTCCCAGACAGGGCCCATCACCCCACGGCGCCCACCCACCCACCCTCTCCTTGTCCTGGTCGCCTGTGTGTGTAGAGAGAGACTGTGGAGAGACCCAGTCATCAGCAGGGCAAAGCCCTCTTTAATGGGCTACATGCTAAAGGAACAGGCCACAGCCTGAGACCCTGCTGATAGAAGACAGCTATTCAATTACACAGACAGCCTGCTCATGTCTTCTTCTGTCTTTTTATCCATCTATAGTCTCTCTCTCTCTCTGTCTCTCTCTCTCTCTCTCTCTCTCTCTCTCTCTCTCTGTCTTCATCTATCCTTTCTCTTGCCACAGAGTCCTCCTATTTTTTTTCTTCCTCTTTTATGGAAACATCACCACAGTTCCCAGAAAATATTTTGTTAGTCTTGTCTGTGTTGAAAGCTCCAGTGCGGTGGTCTCCGGGCGAGCCATCTGAAAAATGCTTGGGGTAATTGTGTCTACCACTCCCTCTGACTGACAACTACATGCTGTAGATTGATTGATGCCTGTGCGTGCGGCCTGTGCCTGCCCATAGTTTTTAGATGGGATGTGTGTTTGTGTCTGTCCATGTGTGTGTGTATGTGTGAATGTGTGTGTGTGTGCGTGTGTGTGCGTGCGTTTGTGAAAAACTGATTGAAAAAATGTGTTTGTATGTGTGCAAGTATACATATTGGCTACGTGAGTTGTGTGTAAACTGTGAGTTGTGTGCACACCTGCATGTTTTGTTTTGTTTTGGTTTGGTTTTGCAATGCTTCATTTCACCTGTCAGTTAACAGACTGTCCCTCCCCTCATCCCTGGGCTGGTTTTCAGCAGCTGAGACAGAGCATGGATCAAATCACTTCTGTGTGACTAAAAATAAAACGCTTCAGCACTGTAAACATCACTGCAGTTTTAAAAAAACAACAAACCCACCTAAACCTCAAGCCCGACCTCACCTGTTCCACACCTGTTCCTCACAATGACACTTCAGCCACAGCATGATGGCCTTCAGACCAGATTCACTGCTCTGATACAAGGCCCTGATAACACTAACCACATGACTTTCTCCTCTTCAATACACAGTGCCAAAAGTTCTGTCCGTGGTGTTGTGTTCCACTCCGATTGCCATCTCCTAAGCCTAATTGGTTGTCAGACATGAGTGTGTTCTCAAGAAGAAACTAGAGAAGTTGGGAAGGACAGAAAAATACAAAAGAAAATTCTCAAGAACTTCAGGTTATCTGCCTGTAAACAGATTGGTAGATTGTGGATGCCAGAAGTGTAGGTTGGTTGCGGCTGAAGGGAGTCGAAAGCAGCAAAGGAGTGTTCTGGAATTCTCATCTTCAATGCTGCCAAAAACCTAGCAAGCACACCCACCCCCTTCCTCAGTGCTGCACCTAAATGAGTGAATTCTTCCTATTGAATGTAAACAACATGTTTTTTTTCCTCAACACTGGCTGTATTTCATGAGCGCCAAGTGTAGAAATCTATTTGATTCCATACAGAATAGGGAACAGTAAAAAAAAAAGCAAAGAATTCCAAAAGAAATGCATCGATACTGAACATTTACAAAAAGATTGTTTTCAGCAGCACTGAAGTATTTACAATATATAACAGTTAGCTACCCTGTTTAACAGTGTGGTTGAATAGTGTGGGAAGGGAATGCTATACTAACCCATTCTATTGTTTCCGGAGGATATTGGTTTTGACAGTCTGATTGGGAGTCTCTCTCTCTCTCTCTCTCTCTCTCTCTCTCTCTCTCTCTCTATTAATCCTACACAGCCTGGCAGAGAGGATTCAAAAAAGATTGCTTGGGGCCAAACGGATGGTAGTAAAAAAATAACAGAAGGGAGAGAAAACAAGGGGCCTTCCAAGACAAGCAAAACAAACAACCCTGTGACAGGAGCAAAGACCAAGCAAAGTTTTTGCCATCTTTTTAAAGACAGGAAGGTCCCCACACACACACTAAATAAAAGTTGTGTTTTTTTCTCACATGTACACAAACATGAAGCATAAAACACACACACACACACACACACACACCCCTACAATTACAATCCCTCTTGGACTTGGACTCAGAATGAGCACACTCTGCTTGTCCTGCCAATCACTTCTTTCCTCCAGTCATAATTGGGCATAAAATCTTAGACCACCAAGACCGTTGTTTTGCTCTGGAACAAACACACCGCGCATTAGCCAGCACTTACCTGAGTGCGCCATTAAAACACTGCTGTGTAAAACAAATGAGCTCAATGTGCAGGACATTAGGATCCCACCACGGGGCAAGTTGGACTATAAACTGTATGAAAGAAATCTGGAACATTCCTTAACATTTATCTCAACAGAAAGTTACAACAACAAAAATGGTTGTTGTTGATTACCTGATTACCTATTGATTACCTAATGCATGTAGCCTAGAAATCTAGACGTACCCTAGCGATATCAAATAGTTTTGTTCATCCGCACCATAGGGCCTCAGTAGGTCTTTTAGACCAATCACAACACTCTATCTTTGTAGAGAGTTGTTGGGTGGGCTTAGCTGGCTATGATTGGTTGTAGCACTCTCCTATTGCAGAGGCAGTTTGAAAGAAAATCGCAGATTTTGCTCCAAGGATTAAGCCCAGTCTATTGGTCATGGCCAGACTGTGCATTTTTACAGTCTGGCTTGCCAGGCTATAATGCATGAGAAATGATAGTCAAAACAATTTAAAAATCATTATCAAGGTGAACATAAATTACATCATTTGTGGTTCATTAGTATCTTTGGATTAAAAAAACAAAACAAAACAAAAAAACTAAACATTCAATTCATTAAAATCTCTGTCTTTCATTCCAAATCAGTACAGATAGCAGTCAGGATTGTGGTTGTACTTTAATCCCCTCTAATGAAAAGAAAAGAAGTCAGTTGGACTCAGAGGACAGGTCTGTCCTTGTCTAGGCTATTGACTGCAGGTAGGCCAACCCGTGCCACTCTATGAGGCTATAGTCTTACCAGCCCCCTCGGGTCCAGATCGCAGTGGGACCCGAGTTGAATGGAGTTGAATGGAAAGCCCTGGTCTGCCTTATCTCCTCCATGATGCCTAAGTGGGCGTATTTAGCCTGATGGTCACGATGTCCCCCCTCTTCCCCTCCACTTCCTCTCCTGCACCCCTGTGCTGAATGCCAGTGGGATCGATTTCAGATGAAAGGTTTAAATAGAGCCCTCTTAACCAGGGAGCTGTGCTGTGCTGTGCTGTGCTGTGCTGTGCTGTGCTGTGCTCCTCTGTTGCATGTGGGAACAGGTGCACCACCGAGAGCCCGAGAGAGAGAGAAAGTGAAAGGGGTAGAGGAAGAAAGAAAAAGAGAGGGATAGGGAGATGGAGAGAAAGTGCTTGGGTGGGGAGGGGTGGGGGGGGCCGATGGGCTTGGCTCACAGCTGAAAGTGATAACCTCTCCTTACCTACCGGTCTCTCTGACGGAGGACAGAAAGAGAGAGAGAGAGAACAAGAGAGAGAGAGCAAGAGAGAGAGAAGAACTCGTTTGCATTCCACACCATGTTTGAGTGAATCCGAGTATGACAGAGTTTGGATTGAATTTTCACACCTTAGAATACTTCCCCAAATATATTTGCATTTTGCGCAATATCGCAAATATTTGTGATGTTAACGTGTGTGTGTGTGTGTGTGTGTGTGTGTGTGTGTGTGTGTGTGTGTGTGTGTATGTGTATGTGTGTGTATGTGTGTGTGTGTGTGTCAATCAAAAGCCTGTTCTGTGTCAGAGGACTAGTACCAGGGAAGCAAAGGCTCTGAATTTTGAGCCAGACACAAGGCTCAACACCTATGTCTGAAATATACGGTGATGTATGGAAAACTAATCCACACACACACACACACACACACACACACACACACACACACACACACACACACACACACACACACAGCTCCTCCACAGACAGTTATGTCTCATCTAATCAGATCTGGTCCATGGGCCAATGCCTGTGTGAGTGTGTGTGTATGCGTGTCTTTGGGAGGGCTGTTTTCGTGCTCCCATAATATAAGTAGTATACCGTAACACCTAAGTTCTGCAGAACTCTGTGAGATTTGAATCTGAGCACGGAGCTAGCCTCCCAGCAGATCACGCCACATAAGTTTCACAGAATGCAGTCGGATTAATGAAGGATACTGTAACAGACGTCTGTGTGTGTATCTGTGTGCCTGTGGTTCAGTGTGTGCATGTGTGTGCATGTATAAGTGTGTGTGCATGCCTGTGTGTGTGTTTGTCTGTGTGTGTCTGCTCATTCTCTTATAAGCTTCCAGGTCCGTGTGAGCCAGCCATGAGGTCACTGGAATGTAGCTCACTGCTTTGCTTTTGACTTATAGAATGTCATTTGTTTGTTGCCATGGCGTTTGTGGATAACAGCACCCCAGCGAGGGCCTGCCGTTGTAAAAGTGTGCTCCACGGCCTCGGCTTGACATGCCTCAGGAATTGATACATCAGTTTACGTTGAGCGTTTCAAATAACTGGACCTCTCTCAAACAGACCGCTTGAGTAATGATATCAGTGGTTGGAATTCATTTATAGCCCCCGACCCACCCCGCCGTTTCTTTTCTTCCACTCAATTCTGTCTTTCTTTTTCTTTTCTTTTTTTTCTCATTCACATCTTACAAGCAGAAACCACCCCAATTAGTCTTTGGACAAATTGCCAATCAGGGTTTAGCAAAGAGTAAGTGGGCTTTTGTTAGACGTGGATTGTGCCTGTGTCTGTGTGTGTGTGGGGGGGGGGGTCTGCATGTGCGGTGGTGGTGGTGAGGTTCTTTTTTGAGTGTGTTTGAAGTTGTGCTCCACAGAAGATAAGGGTTATAGAAGAGTCACTGTGTGTGTGTGTGTGTGTGTGTGTGCGTGTGTGTGTGTGTGTGCATGTCCCCATTAATGGGAAAAGCTGGGAACATTGATTCTGTGCAGGGATTTACCTCGGTGCGTTTCAGGGGGTTAATGACTCCTTTTGGGGATGCCCTCTCCAAAACGATGTCCCCGCTGGTTGTCACAATGGGAGATAAGGCAGAGGGCCTACATGGGGGAGGGGGCACATCAATGGGCGTCCCCTGAAATAAGAATTGGGGTCTGCATTTCGAACGGTGCCCACCTCCCCCTACACACACACACACCCTCGTAGACTCAGGCGTGAGAGGTCACAGTTCACATGTTGAAGTATCCCCCTTCACCCAGATGATGTATGGGCTTTCTTATTCTCTCACTCTCTCAGGCTTTCTCTCTATCCCCCTCTCTCTCACTCTCTGTCCATCAGCACTTCTTTCTTCATTGTGCTCTCAATTGTGCTCTCTCCATCTCCTTTCATAGATATGAGCTAATTCAGGCCATTTGCTGAATGAAGAAAAAGAGGAGGTGTGTGTGTGTGTGTTTGTGTGTGTGTGTGTGTGTGTGTGTGTATGTGTGAGTATGTGTGTGTGATTCCAGACAGGGGAAATAACTCAGTCAGGTCCATGTCATGCAGGTGGGAGAGAGAAGAAAGGCAGAACTCTACTGAACTACATAAAGCCAAAGGTTACTGGAGTAACATGGTGTCTAGCAGGAAACGTACACACAAATACACACAGACACACACACACACACCCAAATGTGCACACACTCATAGATACACACAAACACACAAACACACACACACACACACACACACACACACACACACACACACACACACACACACACACTAACCAATCCTCATTTGTTCCTGCATTGCTGCCAAGGTATTACAGAGCCACATGAGATCCTAGGGCATAAAAAATGTAAGAAAACTGTTTCTCCTGTTTTTCTTTAGAATCTCCAAAAATTGCACAACACTAGCTAAACCTAACCACAAGAATGGCCATGCTATATAAACAAACACCAATAATCCCTCAGCTTTAATGCAGGGACCTGTGTGTGTGTGTGTGTGTGTGTGTGTGTGTGTGTTTACTTGCAATCTCTAACTTCTGTCAATGGTCTACTCCATTATTAACTCAGGTATTACTTATGTGGAAGGAAAGCACAGGAGGAGAGTTTGACTTGGAGTGTATAAAGACTACTCATGCATGTAAGAATGGCTCTACTGAATGGGGCAGTTCATTGACTACATACTTAACCAAGAAACCTATGTTTAATTTATATGACCAATTTAATGCCTGATGCCAAAGCTAGTGCTGTCATTTGAATAAAAAAATAAGCTAATTAATCAATAAATTAATATTGTTAAGTTATTCACAATTACTATAATCACAATTAATCACACATTTACGTAAAGTTCCGGAATTCTCGTTTATTATGGATGCCCAGGGGTGACCAACCACATAATTTTGTAACCCCCTGCGCCCCCCCAAGCGTGGGGCTTGCATCCCAGGTGCTCAAATTCTGCACACTCCTCCTTGCCTCAAATCTACAGTTCTGCCTTTTCCTTATACTCTCATTGAACGTGAGAGCCAAAGTTATGAAGCATCTGTGGCCGTCATTCCACTGCTTGTAGTCTGTGAATAACGTCAAAGAGAAACTCTTTCATCCCCTGAAACAGTTCTCTAAATCCTGACAAGAACTTGAGACTGGGACACTGTATGGTTACTTTGCCATCTCACGTCAGTGCGGAGTCAGTGCGGAGTACACTTCTGTGTAGTGACTTGTCTACTTTACATTACCTTAGAAAAGTAAAGCGACCAAAGACTCAAAGACCACAGGTTAGGCAGCAGTTTGCAGCAGCCGCAGACTGTCTGTGCTGACCACATTTATGTTATATCGCGTTATATTGCGCATCAAAGCCAAAGCAAGGAGGCTGCTGGCAGGTAGTGTGACGTAAGCGTCTGCATGATTAATTTATGTAAAAAAAAAAACAATTGTTTAATTTTTTACATGAATCACATGCGTCAACATATTAACATGTAAATAATAATGCACTAATATTGTGAGAATATAGCTAACCATTAAGTAATGCCTTGTACACCCCTTACTGTGACATGTTGCCTGGGCTATGTTTAATATGTATTCTGTAGCTGCTTACAGTGTAATTTAATGACACATTCTAAAATATCCGTCTAGTTACTAGTGATAACAGAATCACCGCGTGTAAATTGTAATCAGAGCAAATCGGCTGTCATTAATGTGTAAAGTGGATGCCATTTTCTCCTCTCTGTGTTCTCCTTGTCTCTGCTTTCCTTGTCTTATTCTCATCCCTGCGGAGTTCTGGGAATGTTCTGGGGCACAGGCCTATTATAGGAGCCTTTCAGGTGCACTGGGCCGAAACCAATCCTCTGAGACCAACACACTGGGACAGATCCGCTCTGCACATGTCCACACTGCCACCACACACACAGACACACACACACACACACACACACACACATATACACACATGCACACATGCATTCACTCACACACACACACATTCACACACACTGGGGATGGAAAACAACTTTGTTGATGTCTCCATTTAGGAGGATGATCATGGGTTTGTGTTAAGTTGAGGAAGAAGGAAATAGCAACAGACAGACAGATAGACTGATAGGAAGAGGGAAAGAAAGGAGAAAAAGAAAAGAACAGACAGAAGTAGATGCCGAGAGAGAAAACAGCAGTAGCAGCAGCACATCTGATTAATGGCGCGCCAAAAAACAAGTCTCTAAGACAGGAGGGGGGACATTTTAATAGGCCTGATCTAAGTTAACAATCATGCAGATAACTCAAAGCCACTCCCCCAACACCCCCCCCCCCGCCCACGCCTGCACTCCTCTCCTCAATGATGGCTAATTAAGCAGTGAATAGTTGAACCATGAGGGGCAGGGAGAGCAGGACAATAACGAAGCGAACCCTGAAAATTAGTCCACGCATGAGGGACTCCATGTCTCATTAGTACTGCAGGGTGGTGGTGGTGGTGTTGGTGTTGGTGTGCAGTGCCCCATCAAAGCCTCCCAGACTCAGCCAAGAGTTGTCCTAAATAGCCGTCTCTGTTAAGTGAATGCCAGACTGAAACACTGGGCCAGACCTCCAAGCTTTTTGGCCTAGAGAAATTAGCTGTGGTCTGGGGAGAAGATTAGAGTATTTAATACCTCTAAAATACACTCAGTGTGTGTGTGTGTGTGTGTGTGTGTACATGAGCATGTGTTCTCACATTTTAAGTGTATGTCTGTCTGTGTATGTATGTATGTGTGTGTGTGTGTGTGTGTGTGTGTGTGTGTGTGTGTGTGTGTGTGTGTGTATGTGTGATTTCTTACCACTAGTGTGAAGTGACATTTATTTAAAGCAGTAAAACCTAGAGGCTAATAACAGACTACTCCCAGTCACACTTCAAGACTGTGAGAACAACTCACACTCTGGGAAGTGTGGAATGATTCTGGATGTGGATCTGGAGAAGGGAGGTGCAAGGTGAAACTGGGTCGGTCTCTCACTCTGGTCCGGACCGTCTCTGCTCTGCTCCACCCCCTTCACACTTCCGTGAGTCTAGTGTTGATTTATGGGCCTACTAATGTTGACTTCTGGGACTGACAGGAGTAACAGATCAGGGAGGCCTGGAGAAGAAGAAGAAGAAGAAGAAGAAGAAGAAGAAATGACAAAACTGTAGAGGAGAAACATAAACATCCATAATGCACACACACACACACACACACACACAGAGGTACAGCTCGCTATCGTGTGAGTGTGCTCCAGAAAACAGCCATTTAGCACCCCCACTGGAGGCATCAACCAATGATACAGTCCACTG
Source organism: Tenualosa thibaudeaui (assembly GCA_027481765.1). NCBI lineage: Eukaryota > Metazoa > Chordata > Actinopteri > Clupeiformes > Clupeidae > Tenualosa > Tenualosa thibaudeaui. Next base: position 2,300,506 of record JAIFZK010000130.1, on the reverse strand, counting down.
CAAGAGAAAGAGAATGTGTGTGTGTGTGTGTGTGTGTGTGTGTGAGAGAGAGAGAGAGAGAGAAAGAGATTGGGGATTGGGAGGGGTGGGGGTGTCCAAAAAGGGGGAAGGGGGGGCTGAAGTAAAAAAAAATAAAAAGTTTTTGGGATTTTTTCCCAAAAGTGATTAGCCAGAGGAAATGGGTCAGACTGTGGACCCCTGAGCACATTTCTGGGGAAAATGTCAGACCTCTGTTTTTTGCTGGCAGAGGCAAACATTAACCCCATCTGGGCTCTCACTCTCATACGTGTGTGTGTGTGTGTGTGTGTGTCCATCTGTATTTATCTATCTGTCTGTGTGTGTGTGTGTGTGTGTGTGTGTGTGTGTTTGTTTGTGTGTGTGTGTGTGTGTGTGTCCATCTGTCCCTCTGTTTTTATCTATCTGTCTGTGTGTGTGTGTGTGTGTTTCCATGTATGAGACTGTTTGACTGTGTATGAATGTTTGAGTGTGTTTTTATGTGTGTGTGTGTGTGTGTGTGTGTGAGAGAGAGAGAGAGAGCGACAAAGAGAAAGAAAGTGCATTGGTATTCTCACAAGAGCCTCCCCTCTTCTGTTTTCATTGTTACAGCCCTGCCTACCTTACTGATTCCCTCGCCTAAATCCAATTGGTCCCTTGCTACACACTGAACGTAAGAATAAAAGGGAGGAAAAAAAGAAACAGCAGACAAGGAAAGAGAGAGAGAGAGATAGAGACAGAGGGAGAGGAATAAATGAGGTACAACAGTAGGGGGAATTATTTAACCATGCCGGGCCGAAACCCGATGCTTTATTTTCAAGATGTTTTCTGGTACGCCTCAAACTCTTCCAGAAAAATTCTTTGCTCTGGATAGCTTGGCATTCTGAAGCCCCTGCTGGGCTAAATCAATCACCAATCATCACCGCACTATAACACAGCGCGCTCTCTCTCCCTACACACACACACACACACACACACACACACACACACACACACACACACACACACTGCAGAGGCTGGCCCTGGATGACGAGTCAAGTTGACGTGGGGCATGAGCATCTGAGGACTGCCAGGGGGATGCAGTCAGATGTAATGAACCGAGACATCGAGCTGAGGGAAGAGGGGTGGGGGCAAGCAGAATGAAGGACATGAGTAGAATGTGTTTGTTTAGAAAAAAAAATCACTCTGTCAGTCTTTCAAAATAGCGGGCTAATTTGATTCAGATTTGTGGTATTGCATTCGCTCTGTGCATTAACGAGAGCTGCAGAGAGAGGAGTGGGGGGTCAGTGTGTTGAGCGTGTGTCTGTGTGCTTGCGTGTGTATGCGTGAGGTAGTGTGTGAGCACAGTAATTTCAGCACAGGGCTGAAGGAGCCAGGTATTGTTATTAAATTTGTCAAGCAAAGCAGGCATGGAGCTGGCTCAGGCTGTTTAGATTAACTAATGGGAACCAGGAAGCCAGGGAGCAGCAAAGAGATCAGTATGCACCACAGCACAGCACAGCACACCACAGCACAGCACAGTACACACAGCACAGTATACACAGCACAGTACACACAGCACAGCACAGTATACACAGCACAGCACAGTACACACAGCACAACACAGCACAGCACAGCAAAGTACACACAGCACAGCACAGCACAGAACAGCACAGTACACACAGCACAGCACAGTATACACAGCACAACACAGCACAGCACAGCAAAGTACACACAGCACAGCACAGCACAGAACAGCACAGCACAGTACACACAGCACCGCACAGCACAGAACAGCACAGCACAGCACAGAACAGCACAGCACAGAACAGCACAGCACAGAACAGTACACACAGCACAGCACAGCCCAGTATACACAGCACAGTATACACAGCACAGCACAGTACACACAGCACAGAACAGAACAGCACAGCACACACAGCACAGAACAGTACAGCACAGAACAGCACAGCACAGTACACACAGCACAGCACAGCACAGTACACACAGAACAGCACAGAACAGTACAGACAGCACAGCACAGCACAGCACAGCACACACAACACAGCACAGTACACACAGGACAACACAGAACAGCACAGTACAGCACAGCACAGCACAGCACAGCACACACAACACAGCACAGTACACACAGCACAGCACAGTATACACAGGACAACACAGCACAACACAGCACAGTACAGTACACACAGCACAGCACAGCACAGCACAGTACAACACAGTACAACACAGTATACACAGGACAACACAGCACAGCACAGCACAGAAAAGCCCTGTTTCTTCCCTCTATCTTGTTCTCAACTGCTTTCCCTTTCATTTCTTATCCCTTGCTTTTCTCATGTCTCCTCCCTTTCTCCTCCCCCAAAGTTTTTCCTTCCTCTGTCCCCTTACCCCCCCTTTTTTTCTCCATCCCTCTTTCCCACCCTCCCTTCTCTTTCTCTCTCTCTCTTTTTCTCTCTCTCTCTCTGCGTGCCCAGTTGCTGTGGTCCCAATAAGACAGATATCTATTCATCTCCTGCGGTCGCAAACAGCCTCCATTAACCGCCTATTTACTTGTAAATGTCAATCCTAATAACGCGCCACAGAGCTCCTGCGCCGTCCAGGGGTTCCGCTCGGCTGGGTGGAATAAGAAAGCGTAGAAAAGAACTGTAAACAACATGCCAGCAGACCCAGCCACTAATTACTGGAAAGAAGAGATGGAAAGAGAGAGAGAGAGAGAGAGATAGAGATTTAGATGTGAAAGAAAGATCCATGTTCACAGACAGGATTATGTAGTATGTAGCATGTGTTATGTATTCCATTATGCCTCTGATGACAGTCAAAAGATCCTTGACCTGCAACATCGTGGACTATTTCTGCTCCTGCTACGGCTGTGACGACACACAATTCTGCATGCTCACAAACCTCTGACACGATTGTCACAGCAGTTAGCCACAAGGCAGGAAGCAATAAATCTGCCTAGAAAATCTGCCTTATCACTGAGTGTGTGTGATGCAACACCGCTGCGTCTTCCTCCGACACCAAGCCGTAAACTCCAGAGCTAAGGAGAGGAGCTGGTCCCATCTCAGCTCAGCGGTCAGCTCAGAGTGCAGCCCCGGCCCATCCCCCACCCTGACATCCCACCTCATTGCAGAGTCCACCCCAAACACAGCACCCCTTAACCCCAAATCCCCATGGAGTTTCTGGTTACACTAAATGTGGGTGGTTAGGGTGGTCCCTAGCGGGTCCCGGCATATAAATAGCCATTTTCCCCGAGCCTCCTGGGACATTTGGCAGGTTGGCATTGGTGACTGTGGGCTTGGTTCAGTCGGGTCAGCAGAGGGATTAGCGGCTATGCTTTAATAAGTGTGCGATAACAGTTTCCAGAGTGGGTTAGGCCCAACTGTTCCCATCAGGCCTGTGCACGCCTCTGAAACCAGAGCCACTTAGAACACCATCAGGTCCAGCTGAATGGACACTCCTCCACAACATCTGCTAACACTTCTCACTGTAGCTTGCATTAAACATTTGTGGCACATTCACAGAAGGCTAATATTAACTAAGCATGATCATGTACTTAACAAGTTGCCTACAGGCCCTGTATAGGCATGGATAATAGCTATCTTCCTACTGAAAAGGTAATGGAATCGCTACAGTTAGCAAACTTGCTATGACATGGTATTAATCCTTTCTAAGTATTCTTCAGAGAGTACAGACATTTGAGACAAAGAAAGACTGGTTGAGTATTTAAAATGTGTTTTTTTCCAAACAGATGCTCTTGTGAGGCCAGGCAAAAAAAAAAAAAAAATTAAAATTTTAGAGTGCATTCAATTTCTTCCACAGGCCTTCATCTTCATCAGGATCTTCATATTGTTCTGTTCATATCTGTTCTTTTGGATATTTCTGTGTCACCGGAGGATTGCTTCATAGGGCTCTCACTTGTCCCAAAATGGCAGCTTCCTGAGTCTCCCATCCTTCGTGGCTGCACTGAGATCCAGAACACCCTGATCTTCTCTGGATGCCAGACAGCAAAGACTAGAAGCTGGAGCTGGGAACACGTTTGAGTGTGATCTCCCATGCACTGTACCCATGGATGTTCCTGGTGTGTGTGTGTGTGAGTGTGTGTAGGACGTATTGTGCAAAGCCATCTATTTGAGTAGCCCCAATGCTGGATTTCTGGATATCGCTTAAGCCTGGATGTACAGAAGTGAAAGCTCCCTAAAAGAGTCCGTAGGAGTCTCTTGGCGTCTGGAAACTCTGGCTATAGTTCCAATGGCCTGGTTGTATCGACCAATATGGAAACTTACAGAAACACAGGCATCCAAACCAGTGTGTTGACTGAACCTACAGGCCCAATAAATGAGAGAGAAAGCAAGACAAGGATCGAAGGAGAAAAGCTGGCAAAAAAAAGCCTGGGAGAAAAATGTGAAAATGGAATCAGATCTTGGTAGGTCATGGGGCAGACCAGAATCAGATTACGAATTCTTACTTAAGTCATACGTCTCCACGTAAACAAATCCCTGTGCATTAGTTCACTTCAGCCCGCCGGAGTATTCAGGAAGAGCTGTCAAAGCCGCTCCGTTTCCCAGACAAACTCAAAACACTTGTTTCTCTCCAAAGCCACCATCAGCGAGAGGGAAAAATGGAAAAGTCTTTGTGGTGTTGTGTTATTATTACCATAAAAGGGCATAAGACACACAGACACATACACACACACACACACACACACACTTAGCTCTCCTTCTCTGCTTGATGCTTTCTGGGCTGTCACCTCTAAAAAAGTGTTAATGACTTGTGTCAAAACACACTCAAGTGAAGGTGACAGGCGTCACAAGCTTCAGGTTTCCAAGCTGAAGAAATGATCGCATATAGAGAACAGGGGGTCATTTCAGCACAAATTCATGACTTAGCCACAAGAGCCTGCCAACAGCGTGAACACAAACAGAATTATTTGCAAAGGGCCAATGCAAACAGACCGCCGTATGCTAAAGCTACAATTTTGCATATGAACTAGTGCTGTATTAGACTTGCCTTTGGACTCATCACAGGGAGAATCCAGTCATGTGATTGGTCAGTTTATTCAAATGCAGTGCCAACATTTTAGATGGCTCCAAATGTCTAAAGGTATACAGACACAGACGCACACACTCACACACTCACACACACACACACACACAGACACTCACACACACACACACACACTCACACACTCACACACACAGACACTCACACACACACACACACACTCACGCACACACACACACACACACACACACACACATACACACACACACACACTCACACACACAGACACACACACTCACACACACAGACACACACACTCACACTCACACACACACACTCACACACACAGACACACACACTCACACACACAGACACAGACGCACACACTCACACACACAGACAGACAGACAGACAGACACACATGAGTACACACACAGTTGTGAGTTTTGTAAACTGCAAATCTCTTGTGGAACCTCAGATCTGGGAAAGGGCCAGGCTGTTATGTTCCCATGCAGGAACAGTAAAGGTGATTTACACACACAGACACACACTGTCTCTCTTCCTCCTGTGTCTCCTGTCAGGCCTAACATTTACTGCGGGACACATGAACATTGGTGGTGATGTCCAGACCAAAGGCCAACTTCCAGGCTTTGCCATGCTGCGCCGCCTACCATGTGCCCTACTGTCTTCTGTGCTCCGGGGAAATGACATGTTCAGTCGCTCTCCAAACAAAGAAAAAAAACCCAGTAAATTATCCTATAAAGCTAAGCGCTGAGCGCCGTTCGTCTGGCTGTGACGCCAGCGTGAGACGCTGCCATCTCTCTCTCTCTCTCTCTCTCTACATGAGGCTGATTGTGCCTGAGGGAGAGAGGCAAAGCAGCCATGACGTGAGTCTTTAAAAACCCTGCATTTATTTTGTCAGAGCGTGAACACAAATTACCAGGAGCCGAAGAGCACTTCGGCCGTTTTTGATGAGCTTGCGGTCGAGCGAACGGCACGTCCGAAGTTGAGTGTACGTGTGACGGAGAGGAAAAACAAATGCTTTAGGTCAGGCACACATGCAAACAAACGTCTTTTTAGAAACCGAAACATTCTCTCAAAAGGAATCATTTTGAGGCTACAAAATAAGCCATTTACTCACCCCTTGGTCTGTATCACATTCCTACTAAAGCTGATTCTTTTTTTGAAAGGGCAAAAATCAGAGGGAGTCTAGTTCTCGGAAAGAAATAAGTCTTTCGTTCGCTCCCTCGCTCAATGGGAGACATGGCTGGACTTGCAAGAGCATATTTTAGCGCTACTAATAAATCCCGCTGTTCTAATTTCACCAGTCGTCGGGGCCCATGCCGTGTGTCCAAGAGGCCCCGCTGCTAACGCTTTCGACACACACTCCCTGTCTCTCACAGCAATAAATTACTCCCAAGCCTCCAAAGAATCAATCGCTTTCAACGATTCCCTGTTTATGTGCTCGAGATTTTATTTATTTATTTATTTATTTTGTTGCTATTGCTGTAGAGGCATATGAACAGACCCAACCTACCTCACTCCTTCGCCCCCCCTTCCACAGCCTTCAAATAGCACTAGAGTATGAAAAAGAGGGAAATGTTATATGTTAAATGTGAGGGAAATGTTATAAGTCGATCCTGAAGCTAACTGTGGCATGCGGGAGTCTATAGGCCCTTGTAAGCCAGTTGTGATTATGGTGCTAATCTTCTGCTTAGACGTAAGTGTGACTGGCACAGCACAGGACCCTGCTAGGCTCTTAGCCGCACGTCTCCAGCCACCTCAAAACAAGCTGCTACCTCTAGAAAGCATGGTTCAGTGTGAGCGCTAATGTTATGAGGAGGAGATTAATTCCACTGGTTCAACATTGTCCAACATAGATCCCCCCCAACACACACACACACCACCCCACCTCCCATCCCGTCACCCCACTGCCAAGGCTCATGTTTGTTTCCCTTTTTCTCCACAGACAACACTGAAATGATGGGAGTCGTCACAGCATAGTTTGTCTCTTGTCATGCAACCGGACTCTCCTCACCCCCATTTCTGTGCCTCATTCATCTCCTGCTCTCATCCAACTAAGCAACAGCCGTCAGAGCCATTAAGCGTGTGGGGTTAAAAGTCAAGGAGGCAATTTGATTTCCATGCACAGTTTCCTGCTCTCTCCCCACCCCACCCCCGCCACCCCTCCCTCTCTGTTTGGCTCCTTGCTGTGACACTCTGCAATCGCTCTCAGTCACTCACTCGGGGAAATGAACTAATTTGTACGAGCCATCCTAATCATGTTAATATGGGGCTGCTGTTGCGGTGGTGGCTGCTGTTGAGCAGATGGTCCCTGGTAATAAAGTGCACATTTCAAAAACCCAAACCTATATTAAACCCACATGTCACCGCCGTCCCTGCCCAGAAGAGAAGGAGAGAGGTTGGAAGGGAGGGAGAGAGAGAGAGGGAGAGAGAGGGAGAGAGGGAGGGAGGGCAGAGAGGAAAGAGGAGAACCTTTGTAGCCAGCCAGAGACATGGGAGTCATCAGTTTCCCTCTCTGTCTCTTTTTTCTCTCCCTCTCTTCCTCTCTTTCTCTCTCATTCTGAATCACTCTCTCCCACTGTCTCTAAAAATCAGTGGAGCACCGTAATGGCCTGTTTGGTGCAATCGGTCAACTGGAACATCTTTAGATCCGGTGTGTTCATCCTTGTGGGCTTTCATCAGGGTTCCTGTCTGACGAGGCCTTCAGTGCAATACCACTTTTAATCAGAGGAGGATCCATTGCTAATGCGCTAATGCTATTGGCCTTTTGATAGCAACACATCGAAGGTGGGACTGTCAAGGTCCACGGAAATCCCCGCATGGAAGATATTAGACATCCTCATACTCTTGAGAGAGACAGAGAAATGGAGGGAGAGAAAAAGAAAAAGATAAAAATAAGGATATAAAAATGGAAAGAAAGGGGTTTTCCTTCCTGGCAAATGACAGTCATCAATCAAGGAATCACTTAAGGCTCCTTGTTGTTTCTGAACAGATACAAAGGAAGCATTGAGATGTAGTGAAGCAGAGCAGAGAGAGAGAGAAGGATTAAGTCCTTCATTCAACAGGTACCTTCACTGATGAGGCTTAATTGTGTCCTTGAGGAGAGAGCACACTTAAACACACAAGCAAACCCACTTAATAACCCCATGGACAGAGAGAGAGAGAGAGAGCTGATGAAACAAAGAGGTAATTATTATCCCAGTGCCTGCAAGTGGCTGTATTCAGGCCCATGTGATCAGCAGTATCGCGGTCGTTAAGTGTAGCTGTGCATCATTAGCAACGAAAGGATTCCCCTCAGAGCTCATAAAACTTCTATGTCTAAATCTATGTCCCATCAGAGGACCCAGGCTAGGTAAACACACACACGCACACACACTGACACACACACACATGCGCGCGCGCACACGCACGCACACGTACACGCACACACACAGTGCCTCTCTTTCTCTCTTTATCTATTCATCTTTCACTTCGTTATGGACTGTTTTTTCTGAAAAACAAAGTACAGTACTTACATGAGTACAGAAATACACCCTAACTGGCACTCTCTGTTAACACTGACACCTTCCCTCCTACCTGATGCATTTCCAAACCTCTTTTTATGAACACTGTGAATGTTGAATCTTCCAATTAAAGGGATGCTGTGTGAACACTAACTTCAGCGTCTGAGACTCTGGCTCTCCTCCTGATGGTGCTGGAAGCCCTCGGCTGGGATCTCTTATCACTGTGTGACATGGGGTCCAAAACACACACACACTGTCTCTAGGAGGGTCCGCAGGATTCCTGCGTCTTCTCCCAGTCTAAACGCTGGCGCGTTGCCATGGCAACCGCTGCACGGCCCAGGCGTGGGCGGGCGGGCGGGCGGGCGGGCGGGCGGCAACTCAGGGCACCCGTGATGACACGGCTCCCCTGTCAGAAGCCTGTGGGAGGTCGAGATGGCACCAACCGAGAGAGGGAGGAGAGAAAGGCCAGAGAGGGAGAAAGACAGAGCAGTGGGGGGGGGGGGTCTGCTGGGGCCTGCCATGCTCACTTTCTCTCAAATCTCTCCCTTTATCTCTGTTTGTTTACTTCCCTCCACACACACACACACACACTGGTTCTCTTTTTCGGCCTTTCCTTTGATTTCCTGGTTGCTTTCTTTCCCTTTTATCCTTTTATCTCTTTTTCTGTTCTTTTCTCTTTCCCTTCTTTCCCCTGCTGATGTCTAAACACTTCCCTCCTCCTCCACTGATAACCATCTATCTCCTGGACTCTGTGTTCTTTTAGCGCTAATGAGAGGAGTGCAGTTTGCTTTTGTGTGATGGCAACGCTGTCCAGATTGGCCCAGTCCAAATGTTGCTCTCTTAAGTCGCCACCACGAAGCCAATAGGAGCATCGGACAGCAGCCACCGTTCCAGCCTGAGCCAAAGAGACAGAGAGAGAGAAAGAGAGAGAGAGAGAGAGAGAGAGAGGGCAAAGAGATGAAGCCAAGCAGATCATTGCACAGCCACAATAGAGATAGACACAGTAGAGGGGAAACAGAATGAGACAGAGAGAGAAACCAGATCAGGTGTCAGGCGAGGGAACAGATGGCTGAAGCAAGAGAGACCTAGACTCTAGAAAACACTGACGACAGAAATACAATAGGAATAAAAAAAGTTGTGTGAAAAGATGGAGAGAGAGAGTGAGAGAGAGAGAGTGAGAGAGAGGTAGAGAGGGATGATGGATGACAGTGCAGAAAGAAAGAGAAGACAGGAGAGTGACCACTTTCACCTAGACCCCACTTTGGACTCAATATGTGATCCCTCTCGCTCTTCTTGGAAAAACACTGCTGAGACACGCAGACAGTCACACATACACACACACACACACACACACAAACAGACACATACACACATAAATGTGACAGAGATGGAGAGAGAATGAAAGGGAGAGACAGAGAGAGAGAGTGAGAGAAAGGGAGAGAAGACAAATGAACAACACAGACAGTCAGAGAGCAGACGTGGATGTCGAGCCAAAAGTCGGGCCACTCCCGAACGAAATTATGACCTGGGTTTCCTCCTCATCTAGCGTTTGCCTCAGCAGCGACCCTCTGTTACTCCCTCCTTCCCTTTCTCTCGGCCCTCAGTCTCACTTACTCTGCTTGCCTGTGCCTCAGTTGCCCTCTGTAGAAAGTTGTGGAAAAGTTTATGCAATGGTCTAGTGTTGACTTTGTATAGTTTTATAGTTTTGTTGTGAATATCTGGTAACTGGAGCATGCACACAAGCATGCTGGCGTGCATACACAATTGCACACACATGCACACAAGCACACACACACACACACACACAGCATTTGTGTGAAAAGTTCCCAGTATCAGAATTAGCATCACAGTAGTACCAGCCACACACACAGGGTGCAGCAATTAGTCTTGTTTTCATCCTTCTGGGATCCCATGTGCCTTTGTGCATTCTGTTCACAGCGATGAGGGCAAAGGGAACACCAGACAGCAGCCGGATCCAAAACGGATCCGGGCCGGCAGACCTCCACAGTCGGCATCTGTCAGGGAGGGAAAGGGAATGTTGCGCTCTGCATCAGAATAACAATTAGCAGGGACCTCCTCCTCCCAGGATTCAAAGGGGGGCAGATCACGCTCCATCACCTCCAGTGTCAAGCGTCAGGTCATAGAGTCACAGAGCACAGAGGTCAAAGGTCAAAGAGTATGACCCCTGAGCGAACGACTACCCAAACCAGATACAGACCCTGAGTCTGCCCTCCAACTGATGCCCTCGGACAAGCATGAGCCCAGATAACAGAAGATATTTTGTAAACATTACTTCTGGATTCATGGAATGCCTAAGTATGACACAGATAATATGCACTAATACTCTATTTTGCAAATTTAACCATCTTAACCTTTTCTAGCCATGGAAAAGTACTGGGAACAATGTACATGAATGATATTTCCAATGAATAACTGTTTATGAAGTAAAAATATGCACTTTATTTGTTTAACCAATGCTTTTTTATCTCACAGGAAAGGCGCAGTATTCCTGTTATTAGATTTAGCGGTTCTTGGGAAAGTTCTGGAAGCATTATAGGAACACCATTTCAACATGTTGAAACCTAATAGGACCTGTCAGAGTCCATTCCCTTAACCTGCTTCTGCTAGCTCGGAATGTACGTACCGAGGTGAAAATAGGCCTTTTTTCGACATGCCTCCAAAAATGTTGGACGAGGCCCCAATTCCCAGACGGCTGCCCCTGTCTCCTGACGTCAGATGTGCATTTTGCAATCCTGTGAATGTGTCCCACTGAGCCCAGCTGCAGCTGCAGTGGTGTGGAGATGCTCCCTCGACAGAGTGTCCGGCCAGCATGCAAGACCCCCCAGTGCATGTGTTAAATTACCTATGTGGGTAGGCCAGTTTTTAAAACAACAATATTAATCAGGCCTTGGTATTTGTATGTGTGTGTTTGTGTGTGTGTGTGTGTGTGTGTGTCTCGCTGGGGGAGAAGGTGATGATGGAGAGGAAGAGAGCAGAACTCCAGGTCGTCCCACGGCTGAGATATCCGTGCTCTTGGTCGGGTGAGAGGGGTTTGGTGGAGGGAGAGGTGTGTATTCGAGAGGGTGAGGGGGTTGGGTTGGATGGAGGTTGAACGAATGCTGAAAAACGAAGGGAGAGATAAAAGAGGTCAGGATCCCAGCAAGCCGCCCCCGGTCATTCATCACAACAACAACAACAACAACAATGTAACAGGGAGGAAAGAGGGATAGAGGAAGGGAGCGGGAGAGAAAGAGAGAGCAGAAGCCAAGAGAGAGGGAAGGAGAAGTGGCTGGGGAGGAGGAAGGAGGGATGCACAGAGTGAGTGACACAGGGCAAAGAGGAGCAAGCAAAGAGTGGGAGAACAAGGGGAGTCGGGTGACGGAGAGGTAAGACAGGATTCTGGAAGAGAGAGGAAGATGGATAGAGAGATCCATTCAGAGGAAAAGAATTTACAGAGCAATGGCTTTGAAAAACACAGCTGCATGTAAAACAAGAGATTTTGTGTGAAAGAGAGCGAGAGGGGGGTATATATATATATACAGAGAGAGAGAGGCATAGAGACAGAATGAAAGAGAAAGGGCAGACAGATAGAGAGAGTGAGTGAGTGAGAGGTATAGACAGAGTGTGAGAGAGGTAGAGAAAAAGTGAGAGAGAGGTGTGTGTGTTGATGTGTGTTGGGGAGGGCAGACAGACATGCTCCAGCTGCTGTGTGTATCTCTGGGGATGTGCTCTGGCAGGGGCCAAATGCTGCCCATTACAGATAATGGCCATTAATGAATTAGGCTGACTGGCAGACAGAGACCCTGAGGGGAGGCCAGGGATGCATCACACACCGACCGACAGATCTGTGTCTCTGCTGAGAGACATTTAACCCAGTGTGTGTCTGTGTGTGTGTGTTGCCCTGCTGTTGACTGGTGTGTGCCCCTCACTCACCTCTGGATTATTCAGGGAGGGTCCACTGCTAGGGCCCGTCCTGGCCAACCCCAAACCTAGGCCATCCACCCCCACCCACCCACATCCACACACATGCACACACACCCAGAGTAAAAGACTAGGGAGGGGCGAACTCCTGACAGACACAAGAACCTAGCAATGGGGGGAACATTGCCAAGAAGAGGAAATAGAGAGAGAGGAGAGAAAGACACAGAAGAGTGAGAATGGGAGACAGAGAAGCATCAAAATAGAGACGTGAAGAGTGAAAGAGAAAGCGGAGGGAAAGGAAAAAAGGGGCCCTGATCTTGGGCCCTAGGGTTGTTTCACTTCCCCTTTACGGCCCCGTTAGGGTCAGTGTGTGTGTGTGTGTGTGTGTGTGTGTGTGTGTGTGTGTGTGTTGGGGGGGCAGGGCCTGAGGGGGAGGGGCAGGTCATTAAAGAGCACTAATGACCTGATGATTGACGAGCAGCCCAGCCTCTGACCCTGTAATTAGAGCGGGGGCCTGAGAACCAGTGCTGCTGGATTATGACTCTCTCTCTCTCTCTCTC
>JAIFZK010000130.1:2190000-2272500 GCA_027481765.1 Tenualosa thibaudeaui | reverse complement strand
GTGCGGCCAAGAGCTTTCCTTAACCCACCCCCTACCTTCAAAACACCGGCCCTCACCCGCCCCTCCCGTCTGCACCCCTCCCCGAAAGCTCCTTCAGTCCTTCCTTCTCCTTCCATGGGGACCCAATCAGAATTTTTATGTCCTAGAGTGCAGACAGCAGTGTGTTTTTTTCCCATCTCTCTCTCCCTCTTCCTTCCCTTGTGTCTCGACTATGTGTGTGTGTGTGTGCGTGTCTGTCTGTTTGTCTGTCGGTGTGTGAATGTGTGAGTGTCCGTCTGTGTGTGGATGTGTGTGTTTGTGTACGTATCTGCCTGTGTGTGGATGTGTGCGTTTGTGTGTATCTGTCTGTGTGTGTATCTGTCTGTCTGTGGATGTGTGCGTTTGTGTGTGGATGTGTGCGTTTGTGTGTGTATCTGTCTGTGTGTGTGTCTGTCTGTGTGTGCTTGTGTGTGTATCTGTCTGTGTGTGTGTCTGTCTGTGTCTGTCTGTGTGTGCTTGTGTGTGTATCTGTCTGTGTGTGGATGTGTGTGTTTGTGTGTGTATCTGTCTGTGTGTGTGTCTAGCGTTTTTTTTTTCCGCTTAAGAGGAAGAAAAAAACATGTAAATGGAAACAGATCAATTTAACAGTTTCCAAACTACCGGGTATGACTGACTGCTAGAGCAACAAAATGGTGACTGCTCAGTCAGCCATGAGCCCTTCAGGACATTATTAGAAGAGCAACTCAAGAGTTGCAATAGCAGTCCAATAGCAGACTATGTTTGAGTCCAACATCACATGCTCTCATGTGTTTCTGCCGTTCCTCTGCACACAGCACAGCACACACACACACACACACACACAGAACCCCACAAGGAGGAATAATGATGGTGATTGTCGAAATTGTGTGTGTGTCTGGTATAAATCTGTGTCTATGAATGAACTTTAGCAAATGTGCATATAATAATTTTGTATCTAAGTACTGTAGGTGTGTATACTTGTGTGTCAAAATTGTGTGTATGTGTGTGTGTGGTATAAATCTGTGTCTATGAATGAACTAGCAAATGTGCATATAATAATTGTGTATCTAAGTTTTGTAGTTGTGTGTACTTGTGTGTCGAAATTGTGTGTGTATGTGTATGTGTGTGTGTGTGTGGCATAAATCAGTGTCTATGAATGAACTTTAGCAAATGTGCATTTAATAATTGTGTATCTAAGTACTATAAGTGTGTATACTTGTGTGTCGAAATGGTGTGTGTGTGTGTGTGTGTGTGTGTGTGTGTGTGTGTGTGTGTGTGTGTGTGTGTGTGCGTGTGTGTGCATACCTGTGTCATACTTCTAACCAGTACTTGGATCTGTAATTGTCACATTGTGTTGAGATCCAAATAAATGAATTAAAATGTGTGTGTGTGCCTTTGTGTGCATGTCTGTGTCTGTCTGCGTGCGCGTGTTTGTGTGTGTGTGTGTGTGTGTGTCTGTGTGTGTATGTGTGTGCACGTGGAGATGGAAAGAGGATGACTGTGATAGCACAGCCAACCATGACCCCTGTGAAGCAGTAGGAAAGGATAGAACAGCAAAGAGGAGGAATGAGATTTGCAGCTGCAAAGGGACCAGGGGCAAACAGCAGGGAGGCCATCGTCCTCTCTCTCTCTCTCTCCCTCTTCACTTTTCTTTTTCCTTCCTTTTTTCTCTTTTCTCATCCCTCACCATTGGATGGATGGTGTTACATGTGGTGACTGGCATTTAGGTCATGATCTCTCTGCCAGGTCTATGCAATGTGTCAGACAAAATGGATGGACAAAATTATTTGATGACAAGCCCCAAACCTTGTGAAAGAAAATGGGAGGGCAACTGTGAATGCAGCCAGTTGCACAATATCAAAAACATCTTGGGAAAAATACTAGGGTTGCTCAGACAGAAGCGAGAGAGTGGTCTGATTTGCTCAATCAATGGTAAGAATAATTGGGTTGTATGTCTGTGTGTGTGTGTATTTCTGCACAGAACTGTCTATTGATCTGTACAAATACACTTGAGAACCTATGTTTGGGTATGTATGTGTGTGTGTGTGTGTGTGTGTGTGTGTGTGTGTGTGTGTTAGAGAATGTGCTGTGAGACAGCCTGGTACGGCCCTCACAAATAGGCAGGAGAGATACAGAACTCTAGGCAGACAGCTTCACAATCGGTATGGTGAGAATGTGAGGGAGGTTCCCCCCGCCTGAACATGAATAAGTCATTTATATCAGCAGGTGTTCTCCTCAGCAACACACACACACATACACACACACACACACATACATACACACACACGAGACAGAAGAGCACTGACAGATACAAAAAGATACACACATGCAGAAAGACATTTGTCTTCACACATTCACTGCCTGTGGAGTTAAATTCAACACTCATACACACACACACACACACACACACTTACAACCACACACATAAAACACCTGCATTAATTCAAACTTAATAATATATGTACACCTGCATTTAAAGAAAAAAAAACATACACACACACACACAGACTTAAACTACAAACAAAGATAACCTCAGCAGTACAATGCGTTCCATATGAATAAACTGACAAAGTGACCGTTGTTTCAAACATCCCTGCTTTATCTGGACTGTATAAACAGTTACTTCCCACTAACACATGTGTGTACACACACACACACACACACACACACACACACACACACACAAACAAACACCCTTCCTACATCCAGTCTACTATTAGGATAAAATGGGCTTAGCCCTGTGTCTGTGGCCAAGATTGTCGATCTCTTTGTTTTGGTGCAGTATCAGGAGCTCCGTGTGTTTGCTCATTTCAGCAGCTAATGTTCCACTATGTCAACACTCAAATATGCTACCTCACGCATTAGGGCAATATCACAGCTTTTGACTGCTGTGATTACTAACACAGAGCTTAGTGTTACCTATGTGTGTATGTGTGTTTGTGTTATTGTTATGCGTGTGGCTGAGTGTTTGTGTGAGTGTGTTATTGTTGCCTGTATGTGTGTGCATGCATGTGTGTTATTGTTGCCTGTGTGTGTGTGTGTGTGTGTGTGTGCTCTTGCCCACTAGCTCTGGTGTGAGTGTTAGTGCATAAGACTGAATGTGGTCATGTTCATGTACAGTATGTGCATACATGTGCATGTATTTATGAGTATTTATGTGCTCCCATGTGTATTCCAATGTATGTGTGTGTGTGTGTGTGTGGGGGGGGGGGGGGTGAGAGAGAGAAACAGAGAGAAACAGAGACAGAGAGAGTGTGTTTGTAACAAGAGAGAGTGTGTGTGCGGGTGAGAGAGAGAGAGACAGAGACAGAGAGAGAGTGTGTTTGTAACAAGATAGTGTGTGTATGTGTGTGTGTGTGTGTGTGTGTGTGTGTGTGTGTGTGTGTGTGTGTGTGACAGAGTGAGGCATAGCCTCTGGCGTGTGGCTATTCTGGGCAGTACAGATGTCCTGATCCTCATGCTCCTGACCCCCCTGTCTCTAATGAGAGACTGGAACACTGGAATCAAATCCATGCATGGGATGCAGGAATCCTGTATGGGGGCCCAGGGAATGACAAATACAGGAAGGGAAAAAAAAGCACACACACACACACAAACACAGACAGACATCTGCAGACATGGACAAACGTATGTGCAAACACATACTCACACAGACATGCACCATCAAAGGTCTGGACTGGGCAGGCCTGGGGTGTCTGGATAATTGTATAAGTGTTGTGAGTATGCCTGAGTGTGTGTGTGTGTGTGTGTGTGTGTGTGTGTGTGTGTGTGTGTGTGTGTGTGTGTGTGTCACTCGATATTTCCATCTGGCTGTGCCTGTCTGTACGTATCTGCGTCTACAGTCTTTAGAAAAGCACAGCAGGTCCACCTGGGATATGTGGGCAGGATCTATAGGCCCAGGCCCTAAGGCTCTGATGGGAAACGCACATGTAAATATGAGCTCCCTGACATTAATGCTATGGAGGCCACTCAGAGCCTGAGTCAGTTGGTGCAGTCAAACTCAGAGAGAGAGAGAGAGAGAGAAAGAGAGAGAGAGAATATGGAAGCCACTCAGAGTCTGAGTCAGTGCAGAGAGAGAGAGAAAGTATGGAAGTGGTGTTACACTATATATTTTTTTTAAAGTGCAAACCAGGGAACTGCACAGAAAACCACTGAAAGATCTGGGAAACCAACAGTGAAAAAGAGAAAAAAGAAAGAAAGGAAAGAAAAGAAAAGAAAAGAAAATAGGTGTAACACCAGGAGAGCTTGATTATGGCAGTGTGAGAAAAAGAAAGAACAGAGAAAATAGTCAAACGTGAGAGAGAGAGAGAGAGAGAGAGACTCGAGGGCCAGTAGAGGTTAGTGTTACAGTCGTAAGTGTGTGAGATTAGGGCCCGAAACAGGAGCCTAAGGATGAGAATCTCCTCTCCACAGCCAGACTAACGTCCTGGCTACACATTCTAGACACGCACTAGGCACACACACACACAAACAGATGGACACACACAGACACACACACTCCCGCACACACACACACACTGCTGGCACATACTGGCAGTGTTGAAAAGCATGCAAGGGAAAAGTGAACCAGTCACATATCTTGTGTTGCTGGCCGTAGCACAGAGAGAGAAGAGAGCATCACACACACACTCTCTCACACACACACTCTCGCACACACACACACTCACACACACACACACACACACACACACAATCAAAAACCATGTGTACAAGGTACAACATATTAATTTTTTCTGACTTGATTGCATGCATTGCATGCGTCATTAAACGATAAATTAATACTATAAAATATAAGTAAACATTTAAAAATCTACCACTACCACCAGATGTTGGGGAAATTAAGACACACACATGCAGCGTGGAACAACACAGCCCAGGAAGCTGAACAATCCACAATTCCCATTGGAGATTGGTGGAAACACTCCCTCAGCAGTGGTCCCCGCCTCTTCCTTCTGCAACTGTGAACTTCAGCTTGAAGGGTAGGCTGCATTTCAGTATTACACACACACACACACACACACACACACACACACACACACACACACACTGAGGACATTCCAAACAACATCCAATCCAGCCATATCATTCATAGGATAACATGCATGGTAGACTAAAGAAAAGCCACTCTGATGTTCCTGACAAAAAAAAAAAAAACAGTTAGGCATCATCTGACTCTATCTTTCAACATGTACATGATATACTGCGCAATCATGTGACACACACACACACACAGGGAGAGAGAGACAGCTCCCTAAGGTAGATAGAAATGCAATTAATTCTCCACCCCTTCCCAGAAAGCTGTTCTAAGAACCCTGTGGCTCCCTCATGACGTGAGCAAATATAGTACACAAATGCTAAAGTATGCATGCATCAGATAGCTACACATGATCTGTAGATGCAGATCCACACATGTAGATCCATCCCAGCAAATATTATGTTATGTTATATGTTTTGTTATATTATGTTATATTATATTACATCATGACTTTTGTAGATCCATCCCAGCAAATATTATTCTAATACTGTATAACACATCATGCTCAACAACAACAATTTGCTCAAGCAAATGCTGTGCATTGTATATTATATTTACCCTGTAGTGAAATGATCTCCAGATCCTGTTTGTGTCCTTCTGTGTTTGTGAAGACTGCTACTACATGAGGCAGTCTCTGTAGTCATTGGATGGATATGTATGTGAATGCGAGGGACTACCCTGTGAAAAGCATCTAAAAATTTGGTCTATCTAATAGACGGTGAATAATGTGGAAGAGAAATTAATGCTAACAGCTCTGCTGTGTCTGGGAGGTCACTGTCACATTGCCATACAGGTGACCTGCGTCTGAGGTCATTAAACAAACTGAAGGAGAGGAATCATCAGCAGAAAGCAAACACAAAGCTCAGCACTCTCCCTTGGCTGTGCCTCACTGCAGTGTGTACAGGCCAATCCACGACATCCCGAGAAGAGAAACGGAAAGAAAGGGCGGGGTGGGGGGGTTAGAATCTGCCATTCTGTTTCTGGTGGCGGCCTTCCTGCTGATAGCATCACAGACTCGAACTACCACCCCCCCATTCATCCCCCACCTCCTCCTTCCAAACGTAAACAACAAGCCAGACTATCGCAGAGTCTCTTCCTCTGGCCATTGTGTTTCAAGAGAACAGGCCAAAGGAGCCCAGACGCCCTGTCACACTGTGAAAACATACAGCCGTGTCCCGTCATCCCCCCTTCACAGCAACAGCACACACACATACACACACACACACATACACACACTCAAACTAGCACAGTTACACACACACACACACACACTCAAACTAGCACAGTTACACATACACACACACACACACACACACTCACACATATACACACACACACTCAAACTAGCACAGTCACACACACACACAAACTAGCACAGTCACACACATGCACATACATACACACGCTCTCACACACACACACACACAATCACACAGACATACACACACACACACACACACCTCACTCATGTCCTGGGTGAGGAGTTCACTCAAATGCATGCTCCCATAAAGCAGGTCTTACATCCTTTTCATCATAACCTGAGGGGGAGTCGGGCCACCGCACTTTTTTTTTTTCAACAGGAAATGTGTCGGTTGGTTGGTGGGAAGTCAGTTTTGGACGCAGGAAAACACTAGTGGCAGCACTCGCTCCTGGAGCGTGCTTTTACAACCCCAACCCTCCCTCCGCGTAGCCAAGACGATCCAAGACCTCCCTGGTGAAAGAGAGAGTGTGAGTAAGGAGAGAGAAAGAGAGACACACAGAGAGAGAGAGAGAGAGAGAGAGAGAGAGACAGGGGGAGGAGGAGGAGGAGGAGGAGGAGGAGAGAGAGTATGTGTGTTCTAATTAGCACAGCTTGCTTCATTCATTACGATCTATTAAAAGCCGGGTGGTAAAATCCATCCAACACAACACAAGTTCAGTTAAGTAATAACAGTAGAACAATAAAACCCCACAGCACTACAGTATGAGATTGGAAGCCTTGACTTCTTTCTTTCTCTCTCTCTCTCTTTCTCTCTATCTATCTATCTCTATCTATCTATCTTCTCTCTTTTCTTTTTCTGCCTCCTGTGTTTACACCTCTCTTTTTTCTCCACTAAAAAGGAGCCCAGAGGGAGGGAGGCCATGACGGCTCTGTAGTGATTTAGCAGGGCGACAGAACCAGAGGAAGCCCTTCACTATAAATCCTTTCCTTCTTCTTCGGCTCACCCACACAAGGACGAAATTCCTCTGTGCTCGGCAGGGCAGACAGGAAATGCATAAAACACTCAGCGGACTCGACTTCCTGTCTTTCTCTCTCTCTGTAACGCTCGCCACTACTATCGCCGCTTTCTCGGCCCATCCCTCGACAGGTCCGTCTCCCGTCCCGCTAAGCCGTGGATATATCTTTTTTTCTCCTGTCATCTTCCAATGCATTCTCTCCGTCTTACTACAGCATCACCATGCTCAACAGTCTGTCATCAGATAAACAGCAAAAATGCACTGAGTACTATTATTTTAATAGGCCGCGATACAGCGCCCTCTCCAAATGTGCACTCAAGAGTTGGCCTCCAGTCAAGGTTCGGCCCGAGCGCCAGGCTAATTATTTTGATTATTTGAACGCCTGAAGACTCCAGAGCGAACAATACATCACCCTAACCTTTAATAGAGAGAAGGCGAAGGGCCTTGCTTGAGCAGAGCCCAAGGCCAAAATGCTAGACATCTATATGGGTAGAGTTCTGCTATTTCCTCTATAAATTTCAGCTCAAGCCTTGAAAGAGTATGTGCTACTCAGCTGTGTATGGTCAATGAATGTGCATTTTGGGTAACATTTTACTTGAAGGTGTCTACACAGGAGTGACATGAGCCAGTCATAAACATGACATGACATCCACCATGAACATTAATGACACTTTTCTTCATGTTCGTGACTGTTGTCATTAAGTGTCTTTTTTTTAGTGTAAAGTTGACAGTATTCGGGATGCAGACATTGATGATATCACAGTATGATACCACAGGAAATTTAAATTGGGGAGGGGACTGTTCATTCTAATGTGGTAAGCTATACAATTTAAGGTACTTTTGAGTTAGTTCAAACTCAAGACATAACTTAATCTGATGCTGCCTATTTCTCACAGTGAAGACAATCTTAAAAGCTATTGGCCTTCGATCAGGAACACAACATTCTATCTCTTGAACTGCGTGAATGTGAATGTCAACATCCAGGGTCGCTACCTGGAGGGCTAAGGGCCTGGCACTGTCAGGGCCCCCCAGAGAACATTTTAATACAATATTTTCAATGTTTGGAGGGCAGTTGGAGGAAAGTTATTTTCTGTCATCAGGCCCAAAGTTTCTAGTGATGCCCCTGTCAACATCTCAGAGCACTATTTGAAACAGTAGAGCAGAACAAGGAAAAGCAAGCTAGCTTTATTTATGTAGCAGACCAATGCACACATCTGTGCACACATCTCCAGCTGGCTCCTCACTGAGATTTGGCTCCTACTGGCAATATGCTAAAATGGCCTACAACCAAAATGACTGCCACATTGCTCCCCAGGGCCAGAGATGGGGCCTCTTATGGTCTTTGCCATTGGTTTGGTGAAGGGGAAGCAAGGAAACTAGAAGCACACATAAATTCATCTCAGTTGTAACAACAGTTAATGTGAGCAGTATTTACAGTATTTACTGCCAATGTTCAAACATTTAAATGTGCAACATGTGTAACATAAATAAACATTTGGACTATTAAATTGAGTAATTGGTTTGTTGCTGGTTTGATTGTGACATTTTTTTAAGGAAAATACCTCAAAACTTCTTAACCCTTCTAGGATCTTTGTTTTTTTTTTTTTTTGTTACAGAGTCCTGCTGGGTCTTGTGGACTCATTGCATTTTGGGGCTTATAAATCAGCATATTCAAACATTTTTTGTTAAACTACTCAGCAGATGGTTACTTCATCCCTGTAAGTAATATACATATGTTAAATTTGTTCCCTTTACCTTTGTTAAATCACATTTATGAACAGAAATGCCACTTTTTTAACCAAAATAGCAAAATAAGGAAATGCACCATAAAACAGAAAACATTACTGAAAAATAATCAACAAATGTGCAAATTAAGTCATTTTTTTCCAAAACTACAGTGTATTGTTATTTGAATTTTTTACATTAGAAATTTGACCTGCTCAGGTCAGTTTACACAACATCTGTCTGAACAAGATATTAGTTCCATTGAAGACAGCCATTTTCATGCCAAGCTATACCACACATGAGGAGCAGAGTTTCAATGTGTACTGCAAATGTAATTCTTGCACTGGGAACATGTATGTGTTTTGTATTATATTGTGTTTTTCTGTCCACATTGGGTCCACACACACACAGTGTTTGGTGCTCTAATTTGTTGTGTTGTAATCTTGTGCCGGAATAGCACTGGTGGCTCACCCAAAGGACCTATTTACCTCCTTTACTCTCACACACACACACACACACACACACACACACACACACACACACACACACACACACACACACACACACACACACACACACACATACACACACACGCATACACACACACACACACACACACACAGGTTATAGGAGTGGGTCAATGAAAATGTTTTCTGATTTATGTTCCTCGCAGAAAATAAGCCAAGGCCAACAAATCTTAGTTTGAAAAAATTATTATTAGTATAATTTTTCTCAAACTAAAAACTGAACACAGTCCCACAGACCCCGAAGCCCTTATAGAGATTAAAGGAAAGGTCTGGAGTCAGTCAGCCCATATCCCTGTTATTTGCGGTGAGTGCTGTCAATAGATATAAGAACATCAAAATTTGATATGCAGATCGAATTAGTAAACTGGCAGCTAACATGAACTGGGCACAGGAAAACAAAACTGAAACTAAATTTCCTTACCATTTATCAGTTAGCGCTGGCTGTCATTTCGCTATTTGGTCTACGTTGTACCAAATATTATTCTTATTCCTACTGACAGCGCTTGACAACTGTGAACAACAGGGTTATGGGTTGATTGACTCTGGACTATAGCTGCTTTGTCAGCTCTATTTCCTCCTCTAGATCAGTAAATTAAATGTCTTTGGCATGTTGGCAAAACAAAGCTCTTGAGAGTATAATCTTCAGCTTCTGGAAAACACAGGGTGTTTTTCACTCTTTTCTGACATTTTACCAATCAAACAACTGTTAGAGAAAATAATTTGGATTAAATGACCTGGAAAATAATCATTAATTTCAGCCCTCTGTACACTATATGCAGTACATGAACATGCAAGCAGACAGACAAATATAAACACAGACTCCATTCACACACACTCCACACACACACACACACACACACACACACACACACACACACACACACAACCCTCACTGATGTCTGCCTCACAGCTTCTCACGAGCAAAGCACACACAATGATGGACTGAAAATATAATGTACACGCAGACAGAGACAAAAACACATGCCTCATGCACACACGTTGACTGACATGCACGCTTCGCCTGGCTAACATATGAAAACACACACGCACTTGCGTAGAGGTATGCATTCACAGACACATAGCATTCACACCTTTCACTACAGACATTCTCTTGCTCACACAGATAGAGCTATGTATACACACCCACTCATACAGACACAGAGTCTGGCTTGCTACACACTTTACAATGTGGATCTCAGACACCCCTAGCCCTCCACACACACACACACACAAACACATGCACACACAGGAGACAGATACACACACACAAAACACACACACACACACACACACACACACACACACACACACACACACACACACACACACACAGGAGACAGATACACACACACAAAACACACACACACACACACACACACAAATGGTACAATATATCATGTAGAAATGTGATTCAAACCCTGTCTGAGTCTGTAGGGGCACAAACACTATGGAGTTACTTAGTTACAGGACATCAAAAGGGAGTAGAGTTGAAGTACAAGTTCCAGCTGTCATGTTATGTATAAGAAGGTCAGGGAGCATACAGATCCTTGAGTAGGCATTATATTCCCCTTGCAGACAGGGAGCTTCAGCAACTCACAAACACACACACACACACACACACACACACACACAGACATATTTACACATACTCTTTTGCTTTTTCACTCAATCCTCTTGCCACAGCTTTTCTTAATTTAGATTTCTTTCGCTCTATACCCAGTACACACACACACAACACACACTCACACACACTAATTTCACACACTGCCCTCACACATACTGTGCGATAAACCATTGTTATCAAAACTCAGATAATAGCAGAAAATACTTCATGTTCTGCCTTTTAACACCTACCCATAATGGCAAGCATCTCAGAAAATGTCAGCTTTCATTGAAGAGACTACCCTCTATACTTTATCAAGATGATAAAAAGTATTTCCGCTATTAAGTAGACTATTAACAATACTTTTGTGCTGTTAAAGCATATAATTTGTATTTTATGACCAACATGTTTATTGTTCAATGAAAACTTAATGGTTGTTTTAAGATAGTAAAACGATAGCATGGTGAAGGTAAAGCAATTGCAGAGTAATGTAATACAAAACCTGTTTTCATGCTAACTTCAAGCCCAATGACTTGGGGTGCAGTTCCCTGACGCTAATTGGCACTTAGTAAATGCTATGTGTTACCCCGCAAAAGAGAAGATGTCATAATGATCGACACACGAGGCAGCAGCGAAATGGTCTGTCACCCAAAATGAGCTGTGTTTTCAAGACGCATGGTTGGTCGGCGCAAAGGAATTTGCCTCCCATGCAATTTTGCATTTAAAAGTTCACCTTAAACCCCTCATCTAAATCCTAGATCAGAATATTAATCGCGTGACTGCGCGCCCTGTGGCTGTATGTACAGCGCATTCTCAAATGGAATTTCTAGTTCTGCGTGTGGCGGAAGACAACGTTCCGCCTCTGTGACTCTTGGCCCTCTGAGCTCGAGCGGTTGCCAGCGGCTCAACATGTTTTGACGGATAAGTGGCGTTATCTGTTTAGGGGCAGTTGCAAAAGAGTTAGTAGAAGAAAATTGCAACGACATTGATAATGTGTTTCGTGTATTATTTCCTCGCAGTTACCCATTTGTATCCAAAGCGACTCCAGAATTTCCCGCGGCATAATAAAAGTATTTATCTATATATCCTCATTGTACTTATGAATGAGGATATAGGCACACACACACACACACACACACTTATTCGGCACTGATGTAGTGGACGTGGACATATGTACAAATGATTCACGACAACATTAGTTGGGGGTTGTATGTTTCTGAGTAGGCTATAGAACGTTATTACTGATATGGCCGTCGATGGGAAAGGTTTATGATACTGACGGAATGATGGAGTTATATATCTACAAGCATAGTTATTAAAGTCTGGTAAAGAACCACGTGAAGCCTATGTGCTACCGTGCGTTGGTGGCAAACCGTGCCCTCCCCGCTATCAAAATTCATTCCCGGTCGAACTTCCCACGCATGAGGTGCAATGAGATACTTTGCCATTCCGTTCTGCCACCCACGCACCCTACGCTTAAGAAAACAAATATGCGTGCAGAGGCAAACCGATGCAATCTGAAGCAAGTCTTTACTATTTGTGTTACCCATCGAACTCCTTCTTGGTGCGCTGCCACCTCGCCTTGTCGAATGCAGGTCTGGTTGAGATCTCTGTATCTAAACAAGTGTCCGCTAACGTGCAAAATATGTAGTTATATGTAGTTTACTTTTTTAGCTAACATGGAACATTGCGATGTGTGAAATTCCAGTCCCTATTGGAAAAGTCATCAACTGCTCACTATAGTCGTTTTGACTTATTTCACCTATTCCCAGTGAACTCAACTAAACAACTGTATAATGACTAGAATGTCAGAAAGGTCAAGAAAGTAGGCTCAACACCTCATTCATTTAATGATGTCCCCAGGCTGAGGATGGTGATATCTATCTATATCTATCTATCTAAAAGCTGTTTCCTGCTTTTTAACTATACGAAATCATGGCTAGGAATAGCACAATTTCAAACCTGCTCAAATTGCTAGGCAATTATGTAGGCTGTCATTCCTCTCCTCTACCCAGCAGAGGGGAGGGGGGGGGGGGGTGTTACACCCAAACTACTAGCCATTAGGATCTCCCAACTTATGATGCACTGATCTTTGCCAAAGTGGTTATTGGCCGATTCCTATTCACTGTCTCAAGAAATAATAACTTCTATGGGTCTGGGCCTAATGCTTCTGATCACACATTAGCCTTACTGTGGGTTATTGTAATGTTCCCTTAATCATGCAGTGCACTGTGCTATAGACAGCAGTACTAGAGAATGAAACATTATCTTATTTTCTATATAAAGCCACAAAAGTTCTGAAAGTTTCTGAATCTGGGATAGTACTGTTACACTAATGAAAGTGTAGTTGACAAAACGTTGACAAAATATGTCCTCATGCTTATTTCACCACCTAGTCAGTGTGTTTCTTTCACAAGGTTTCCACGGTAATGTACTTATGAGTTCCCAGGGTGCACTGCTTCACTAGGCCTGGCGTGGCCATTGTGCTTACGCTGAAGACAGTGAGCTGATTAAACATCACAGGCTTTTACAGCACCTCGGCAAAGAGACCAGTCGCTACCATTTCTCTCTCTCTCCCTCCCTCTCTTCCTCTCTCTCCTTTATTTACTCCTGCCATTAAAAGCTGACAGATGGCCCCACACTGGTTGCTCATATGCCGGCATCAGTCTGAGCAACATGAGAGAGATAATGTCAGAAATGCGGTACTACATCAGGCCCGGCACTCTTGCCAGACCACAATGCACATAAGCTAATAATTGTCCATTTGGCAAGTTGATACCACTGGCACATTAGAAGATAATTACAAACATTGTATTGTTATATGATAACATTTTCCACTAACTGCAATATTGTGAGTTAGTCCATTCATGCATTTACCAATTTGACACAGACAACTTTAGTTTGCCCTCTCCTCTTAAAAATGGATGGCTGTCCAATTGCAGTCTTCATACACACAACCACTCTCTTCTCACCTTTTTGTCAAAGGGCTACTGAGTCACCATGGGTCAACATCTCAAGCTTGCCAGATGTGTGGGAGTTCAGGCTGGGAGCTGCTGAGCCAGTGAGGGAGAGAGAGACACTTCTTTACGCTTGAGATCGCTCCCAGAATGCCTGGCAAACAGAATCATGATCAATCATGGCAGTAATCATTCATGAAATGAGTCAAGTGTCATAGAAAACTGCAACAGGTGTCTTGTGTGTCTGTGTTTGTGCATGTGAGTTTGTTTGTGTGTGTGTGTGTGTGAGAGAGAGAGAGAGAGAGAAAGAGAGAGGATGAGAGAAAGAGAGACAGAGTGAGTTAGAGAGTGAATGAGGAAGAGAGAGAGATATGACAGCTGGAAATTAGAATGAAACGGGAAGGAAGTTTTTTTTTTGTTGACACAAATAAAAAATTTGTTGACACATTTGTCAAGACATTTGTAAAAACTGGAGCATATTTGCTCTTTGAAAAAGATACAGGGTAAGGTGCAAAATATGAGTGAATGCATTGTACATGTATTGCAAATTTGGAACACAGAAGCAGAGAGCTGTGCCACTGCCACTTTATCCAGTAGTGCTGTAGTGGAGGGTAAATGCAAGTAAACACAGTACTGCACCTGTCACATTTCTAAAATAGGGTTTATGCACCAAATGCAACTTTAACATTTGTTTGTTTTCCAGCACAACACAAAAGCCACTTGCACCACATTACACATAGGCTATGTAGAATATGCATGCTCAACAGCAGTCAGGATACATTTAATATAATCAGAGCATATTCTAAATGTGATTTTAAAAATCACTACAACATGTTTAGTTAATTTAGTTGATCTGCCTCGTTTTTCCTACTACACTCCTGACCTGATCCACAACTTTCAACTGAGTCCACACGTTGAGTGATTATTCGCTGTTTGGAGCAATGGAACTTTTCTACGACTTTGGAGGTGAGATGAGAGGCCAGATGACCACTCATATATGGCAGCAGTGAGAGGCATTGTTTGCTACATTCCGGTAAACTCGCAGGCAGCCTGTGAGGTTAGAGCATTACTCATCTTGAGATTTCTCTGATAAACTGATAAACGGGCAAAGTTGCGTGAGTTAGCAGGGAAAAATCCCACCCGGTCGCGCCCTCTTCCGACCGTGTGACCAACACCGTTCCAGGGGGCTGTGGAATTGCAAATACCTAGTAAGTTATCACAACGTTAATCTGAGGATGGGCACGAGGTCAAGTGAAAGAAATGTAAACACAAACACAGCAACAGCATTCCAGCTGGAAGCTGTCATTTTATTTCCCCCACAGCTGTTGCAAGCATTTATAAGCGAATTATCCAATTATTACTAATAACACGCGACTGAATAGTTCTTTCCCACACAGTCAGGAATTGTGCGTCGGTCAAGTGCTTAAATTGTTATAAGTGACTAAAGTGGACAGAGAGCCTTAAAACTGGACTTCAGTAAGCTGCGCACTGTTCTGAGTACTCTTGGCAACCTTGGTGCATGACTTCAAATTAAATTGTCGTGGAAGTAGATTAATGCCCTCCTCTGACACTAAAAATAAAAGGTAAACATGCCCATAGTTCGAATAAGTGCTGGTTTTCAAGTTGCCACAGACCTCGTACCGGTCTGGGACCGGTGGTGCGCCAGTGCTAGAGCAAAGAGCTAAATCTGTTTTGAGCCACTGAGGTACCGCCCTTATTCGATCGCACCGCATCCTATTGGTAGACAGGCGACGTGAGAAACCATCACAGCTCCCTCTTTACCAAACTAGGCTGCGGAGGCTGTCCAGAAACCGCGTCCACTGCCCAGCCGCAACGATCAGCGTCACTAGAGAGTGCGGTACCAGAGGTCTCGGCAAAACGAACTCACAGGCAGAGAAACGGCACGGGTCTGCAAGTTACATTTTGCTAAGCGAGGTATCTATTTTTCATGGACAATGCATTTGGATCAACTTTGCTAATAGCATTATCGAACGAGGGCATTGATTCCTCACTTAACAACATTGGATCAACTGACGGAAGGCGTGCAAGTCAACTTACTTTTTTGTGGTCAGTTCCCACCCAGCAGCTCGGGCACGGACTAATATCCTGACAACGCTGTGAAGCAAATTTAGTCGGATTCTGAGAAACATATCTGATGACGAGATTTAAAACCAGCGCAATCATGCGGTGGATTTCTTGTCTGGATATTGTTGTGCTTTTGTCCATTTCTGTGCTTCTCAGTCAGCTGGGAGTTGCGCATACGTTTGGGGATGAAGAAGAAATGACCTGCGACCCCATCCGGATCTCCATGTGTCAGGATTTGGGATACAATGTAACCAAGATGCCCAATTTAGTCGGCAACGTTCTCCAGTCCGACGCAGAACTGCAACTCACTACTTTCAGCCCGCTGATTCAGTACGGGTGTTCGAGTCAGCTAAAGGTTAGGAGGACATGCTTGTCCAGCAAGGCTACTGTAACTCTTGATTCCGTTGTTTGTTTTTAGCGAGCTCCGACCACATGACATGACCCTCCACAGCTGCAAATATTACGTTAGGATTATCATATTTCGCGCATAGTGCCTTGTATACATTGGTCACTTTCGAACAAGTCAGCGATTTGTACGCTTAGCTCAACAAAGGTGAAGAGGACACGCTCACAATATGTTAGTCAAATTAAATGCTGACAATCTTTGTGCGCCATCACAGTCTATCGTAGGTGCCGAATGCAGAAAACATTAAACTTTAGGTTAAATTTGTAAGATGGGTTTATAGGCCTACCACAGTTTCTTAATATGACAGTAATTGTACAGTATCTGTCCGAAATGCCCTACTACTCATACTGTAGAGCTAAATTAGCTACCTACTGCCAAGATCGATTGGTAGTGTACAGATAGTATGACATTTTTTTTATTATTGGATTTTTTCAGTGTCTTGCTGAAATTCCGTTATTACTAATACCGCGAAAGCTAATGTTGATCTAGACCTCATTGTGTCTGAACAGTAGCTTTAGAGTCGCCGACGACCAAGATCGTGCCATGATTTCCTTTTAGCGGTTGGGAGAAAGCGCATTTGCGACCGCAGTGAAAATCTGACATTTCCCTCCACGAGCAGAAAACAAAAAAGATCCCACCCATCGTGAGCTTTCAAACATTATCACAGAGTCGAATGGGCTGCTTTTCATCCAAGCGCCCATTCACAAGTCACATTTTGGCTCCACCAGCTTTGAGACTTGCCGATTTCGTGTGCTTGACGAGATGAAGCTGCTGTATTTTACCTTACTCTATTTGATTGTGATGCTATAGGCCTACTAAAGATTATAAACTGGAAACTATATTATTCAAAAATACGTATGAGTCCGTTACAATTGACTGACTAGGACTACCTCAACAACAATTCGTTATACGTTTTGCAACTTCTCTTACTTTGTCTTAACCAAAGACTTGCCTAAATAAGGCATTCAGGCATCAGTCAGAAACAGCCAGACAGAACAGCCAGAAACAGCCAACTTTTCTGAAACAAACAAAATACACAGTAGCAACAATGCCATCAATTCTGCTTTTCATGCTTTGGTTTCATTTTACTTTGTTGGGTTTTGTATGATATTTGATTATACTGTATTTTTATGATATATAATGTATTCTTTCTTTCTTTCTCCCTTCATCAGTTTTTCCTGTGCTCAGTCTACGTCCCCATGTGCACAGACAAAGTGCCCATCCCTATCGGGCCCTGTGGCAGCATGTGCCTGTCCGTCAAGCGCAAGTGCCTTCCAGTGCTGACGGAGTTCGGCTTTGTGTGGCCCGATGTGCTCAACTGCAGCCTGTTCCCACCCCAGAATGACCAGAACCACATGTGCATGGAAGGCCCGGCAGAGGACGACGGCCCGTACCACACTATCCGTACCCACCAGCCTATGGAGGAGGAGTGCCAGACACTGGGCGCGGTGCCCGACCAGTACGCTTGGGTCAAGCGCAGCCACAGCTGTGCCCTTCAGTGTGGCTACGACTCGGGGCTGTACCGCCGTCAGGCCAAGGTCTTCACAGATGTGTGGATGGCAGCGTGGGCCGTGCTCTGCTTCGTCTCGACCGCCTTCACCGTGCTCACCTTCCTGGTGGACTCGTCACGCTTCTCCTACCCAGAGAGGCCCATCATCTTCCTCAGCATGTGCTACAACATCTACAGCGTGGCATTCATCGTGCGACTGACAGTGGGGCGCGAGCGCATCTCCTGCGACCTGGAAGAGGCGGCCGTGCCCATCCTGGTGCAGGAGGGCCTGAAGAACACTGGCTGCGCCATTGTCTTCCTCCTCATGTACTTCTTCGGCATGGCCAGCTCCATCTGGTGGGTGATCCTCACGCTCACCTGGTTCCTGGCCGCTGGGCTCAAGTGGGGCCACGAGGCCATTGAGATGCATAGTTCCTATTTCCACATAGCTGCCTGGGCCATCCCGGCCGTCAAGACCATCGTCATCCTGATCATGCGGCTGGTGGACGCTGACGACCTGACGGGCCTGTGCTACGTGGGCAACCAACACCTGGATGCGCTGACCGGTTTTGTGGTGGCGCCTCTCTTCACTTATCTGGTCATTGGCACACTGTTCATCGCGGCAGGCCTGGTGGCGCTCTTCAAGATCCGCTCCAACCTCCAGAAGGACGGCACCAAGACGGACAAACTGGAGAGACTCATGGTGAAGATCGGCGTCTTCTCTGTGCTCTACACGGTGCCGGCGTCATGCGTCATCGCCTGCTACTTCTACGAGATCTCAAACTGGGCCGACTTCAAGCAGTCGGCCCGCGACTCCTACATGGCAGCCGAGATGCTGCGCATCTTCATGTCACTGCTGGTGGGCATCACCTCGGGCATGTGGGTCTGGTCGGCCAAGACGCTGCACACCTGGCAAAAGTGTTCCAGCCGCTTGGTCAGCTCGAGCAGGACAAAGAAGGGCAAGAGGGCAGGCAACGGCTGGGTCAAGCCTGTCAAGGGAAACGAGACGGTGGTGTGAGCAGGAAGGGATATTACACTAAAAGAAAGAGAGTGAGAGAGATTAAATAAGACAGATAGAGAGAAAGAGAGAGAGAGAGAGGGGAGAAGAAGTAGGGGCCAAGACTGGGTCCCTGGGGAAAGAGAACCCCAAATTAGACTGAAACAGATGGACAGGTGGTGCGTCTCTGTTCGGAGATCAAATGGTCTTGAAGGATCGAGATGCTGGAACAAGACGTAGGACTGAGGACTTAATACTCCAGGTTTAGATGCCCGGTCACTGACTGTACGGATTGTATGGATGTAACTTACCAGAGAGGTTCTGGGGGGAACATTTCAGACTCTGTTTGTTAGGAGAACTGGACTGAACTGTCTGAGCGGAGATCACTCAGCCTGGCCATATGTGAGGTCACTTCTGCCTGTTATTCTGGGTGAGCGCTGAAGCTGAACCCAGAAAGCCAACAGTGCCCCCTTGTGGACATCTTGTGCCTCTTTCAACACAGATGACAGTGAATTAGCAGTGGTGGATTGAGCATGACAGCACATCCCTGTTTGGTCCTGATGCCCCAGCCTCTGTGTTGATGATTTAGGAATTTTTATGATATTTTTTTCGTACACTGGACGGTCAAAGCGCTGAAGATTTGCTGATGACTATGCTAAACAAACCCAGTGCAGCCTAACTGAAAAAGACAAATAAAGACATTAAATGCACTATTCAGTAGAAGTGCCTTGATCATGATTACTTTTGATGTAGTCAGAAATGTCTGGTGCTACTTGTTTCAAACTGTGGTAATTGTGGTGACTCAAAGGCACTTGGGAATTGTAGGCCTTTCACTACTCTGCAAACAGGACAGTTTTACCTCTTGTTTTGTCATAGGGGTTCACCCTGATGACTGTCAATTCTTCCCAGTGATTCCCAGCATAGGCTGTGCTCCTGATAACCCCCTCACCCACACAAAGAATGATGAACTTTTATTTTCTGTTTTCTCCAGTGTAAATTTGTGACATTTTAGTCTTCAGATGCAAAAAAAAACCACACACACACCTCTTCTCAGTCTCCATGACATGGATCCTGTAAAACAGACCAACACAAGCATACACAAACAGAAAACACTAAAGAATAAACAAAAACGTGGAAACACTCTCCTACTCTCATACCGAGGGTGGACAAGGCAGCAGCAGGCTTTTTTTTTTCGTGAATTCCCAACAAGTGTGACTTAAGCAAATGATTTTCCTGGGCGTAGCATGAGTAGATGAACCAGAGTTTGTTGTATGTTCAGCTGACCAACCTCTCACCTCCAAGTGGCTAGACAATCTACAGGGGCTTCCACAGCCTCTATGAAGTTATGAATGTAGAAGGAATTTATTTTTGCATTTCAGAAAGTGCCTAGGATAACTAAGCTGTTGGAAGAAGCAAAGCCCAAGACACTAGACACTATGAAGTACTTTTTACTTTTTGGATTTGTAAAGGAACAGGTATTTGTGTTATTATTGTATTATAAAATGCTAATTTATCTTTGTACAAACTCCAAAATACTAAAAAAAAAAACATGTTTGTTATTTAAGAATGTTTTTGTATCAGAAGATGAGAAATTAAACTTTGATGTTAAACCTGATTTTTTGTTTCTGCTTTTCAGTCTGTGTGTGTGAGTGTGTGTGTGTGTAATAGTGAGATGGACCTTGGAGATGGATTAACTATACTGACCATAATGAATGAAGATATTTTAAGGATTAAGAAGTAAATAATTGGTTATGAATTCAATACTATATTTTGTAGGGGTGATAATTTTGCACAGAAAATTTAAGCGAGATATTGCAATGTCCTTTATTTAAACGGGAAATCTGGTGTCAGTCAATAGCCCTGTTGTTTGAGGTCACTGAGTGCTGTGTGTAGGAAAAAGAACCAGAATATTTGATACGAGACCGAATAACAAATAGATAAGTAACATTAACTGAACAAAATTAAACTTAAAAAGTGAGTATCTGTGCCCCATTCAGTTAGTGCTAGCTGTCAATTCACTATTTGGTGTACTTTGTTTAAAATGTTCTTGTTCTTTTTTCTACCAAGAGCACTTGGTGACTTAGAACAACAGGACTATGGATTGATTCACTTTGGATTTCTCCTTTAACTTCATGACACAGCAGACAACTCGACACATTGCAGGTCAATGTGAAATAGTTTAATGGTGAACAACAGACAATGAGGCCTATTAAAGATCTTACATTTATAGGACGGGAATGTCACAAATGAAACACAGAATATACTGAAGTCTGTCATTTATCTCAAGTAATGTACTATAAACACACTCTATTTACACTACTGTCGCTAAAGCTATAGCTGTGAGATCACAACTCCAAATATAATATGTTAGCTGCATAAAGAGCACAAATACTGATAAAAATGCATCTGTAATATTACATTTTTTGTGCTGATTTTGATAAAGTGTCTGTTAAATGCACATTAGACATCAGTATAGATTTTGAACATTTCTATTCTAAACAATACATTGGATCAGTGCTGCCATCCATTGGTTAAGAACTGCAAGTAAAGGCTCCTCTGCTAACAGTCCACGGCATATTTCTCAGAGGTTAAAGTTGTATCTAATTTAGCGTTTTAATGATGTAGCTGAGCAAATAGATGGCTATAAAATATAGGCACAAACAATAGAGTGGTCAAATGTTACTCACATGGTACTATGACACTTGTGTATACACTTCTATCAAATGGTGTCATGCATGCAAACATTGACCACAAGTGTACAACAAATTAATTTATTGGATATAAATTTGATCTGACAAAATAAGAAGAAATAAGTTAATGTCATTAAATAGTAATATTTCTGCATATAAAAATATAGCAAGGAAAGTCAGAACCTTAAGAAGGATCAACACATGTCCACTGAGAACTTAAATCCTGAAAAGTCTTGAACAAAAGTACAAAGAACATGTTATGTTCTACTTATTTGTCTTTTCTTTAATGACTCACTGAGTCAGTGCACATAATATGCCTCATAATATTTAAATGTCATTTAAGCAAGAATTCAAAATGTCATTTAAGCAAGAATTCACAGGTTAGGCAGCTCATAAAGTCTAAGAAAAAAATGCAGCTTAATACAGTTACAGCTAAAATGCATTAACGTCAGTGTATCGGTCAGTTAAAGACATCCATCCCCATCTACAGCCGGCCGAATGCCATCCATGGGCACTGGCTATCCCAATCATGAGAGACAAAGTGTCCCTGTCCTCGGACATGACACAGCCTGAGTAGTCAAGCCGTGAGGAGGAGAAGGACTGCAAAGGGATGCAACCCGTGGGGCGCGTAAACTGTCATCTCTGTTTCTTACCACCAGGGGTCAGTGTTTCTTTTCCCATGAAGTCCAACAGAACAGGGACGTAACACAGAGCAGCGTGGATAGAGCACAGTTTTCCACCAATCAAACGGGACCCTGCGGCAGAGTTACCACATGACTGCCGCTCATCTCCGGTTCTGAACCCGAAGAGTCTGGTGTGGTTCTGAGAAGGACAGGGAAACATGATGGGTTACGTCACCTGATGGTGAGACTAACTGATAAATGATGACAAATAACACGAGGAAGCCAACATGTTACTTTTCCTGATTTCATCCTCTTGGTTACAATCCAATGTGCTTGTACAAACTAGTGAGTACTATTCAGGAGCAGTCAGGAGTAAAAATGTCATATTTGGCATGGGTATTCATGAAAATTAGGCTCAAGAATAAGCATCTACATGTATTTTCATCTACTGTGTGACATGAATTGAAATCGGACATATGTGGTCTAATGAAGGAAAGTATTCCAACCATCTGTGGGATAAAGATGTAATGGTGTTAGGGCAAAGTCTATGGAGAGAGACAGGTGCAAATGTATGCAATAAACTGTTTCCATCCACTTTAATTGTGTTATGCCATGTGTGCATTAAAAGTTAATTCAACCCCCTCAAGCGAATTGAATTTACATTCACATTAGGAGACTGATTCACATTTTGTGTGTTTAAAAAAGAGGATTTCTTATTAGAATAACTAAATTGTGCATTTACAGCGCTGGATGTAAATCCAGCTAATAACAACAACAACAGTGCCATTTCAACAGCTCATTCAAATTTCACTAGACAATCTCAAACACATAACTAAAGGCACATGTCGTTGAGACAGGAACAGAAAAAGAGATAGATAATAAAGATAATAAATGTTTTCTGTCCACTGATTCGATTTTACATTTTATCTGACATTAGGTCCCATGGTTTTCCATCCACAAGAGAGTGTAATTTAGGTAGTATATTTCTATTTAGGCTCTAGTCTAAAGAGAGATGATTGTATGCAGATTTGCCCTGTAGAAAGAACCTGTTCTAAGAATACAGAGGGATTTCATGGTTCCATGAGCAGAGAACGAGGAAATATTAAATGAGTCACTCTGTATTCAACAGAAAGTTCCCCCAAAGACTAATGATAAATCCCTGGTCATCCTGCCATTTCGCCAACTACAAACACATAATCTGCCATTATCTGCATGGATTTGTCAACTTACCGCAGTGGCATTTGTTCCGTATGCACTTGTTCCCCTGTATGACAAAACAAAAGCATCGCGTCAGTGTGTATCGATGACTCACGCTGGTGAAACGAGGCAGCCAAAATAACAGTCACATGACCCCCAAGGGGTGCCAACAGAAATCACCACACTGTCCACGGTTGTCTTACCATCAGAATCCTGGCAAGGCCTATTGAGGAGCTTCACAAGGAAACCCAAAAGCATGCCTAACACCAGCAAAGCCACCACCGTTATTGCAATGATCTCAGTTAAAGGGAAGACAGGTAACACTGCACCTGTGGATACAGACAGAGAAAAGATGAAAATAATGAATGAATAAAATTTTAAATGAATAAAAGGATTCAGAGAACAAAGCTGGGCAGAAACACAACAGTGCTGCCCGAAAGAGACGGCAGTCACAGGGAGACACTCACAGATCTCCAGCTCCTCTGATGTGGTGTTATCAATGGCACAAGCGATGCGGAGTGGCCGGGTGCAGTTCAGCTCCACGGTGCTGGTCAAGTTCCACACGAGGTCCGTTGGATCCCGGACCGCTGGGCTCTTCTCCTTCTCCAACAGGATGGTAGAGTTGGGCTCACCGAGAACGAACCACTGGATGTCACGGCGATGAGACCCTCCCCAGGTGGAACAGGTCACCTCCAGGAGGCCACTGTCAGAGGAGTGTGTTGTCAGGGCTGGCTGTGTGTAACCAGCTATGGTAGACAGACAAGGAGAGAGAAAGAGAGTGATGAATAGAACTACAAATGTGAAGAATGTGAATTTATAGCAAAATTATAAACAGATACGGATAGAATGGATAGAACCCCTGAGAACATTTGAAAGTGTGAGACAGAGGAAGGGGGGAATGAATACATGTGTGGGTGTGAGGTGAGGAGTGTGGGGGTGTGGATTTGACGTGTGTCTCTCATGTTTTGACGTCCGCTTTTATCAGTGTGTGTAGCAAGCAAGTTTCATTTCCCCTTTTCATGCAAAAAAAGGATAGCCAGATCAACATTATCTGAAGCCCCACACTCCATTTATACATATACGTGCAAAACGTACCACAAAAACATTTATATGCAATGACACACACACACACACACACATACATACACACTCACACAATACTTCACACAGACACACAAAGCAATACATAGCACAACACTATGGCAACACCAACATACACACCCGCATGTATGCCATTGTCAAAACTGCCATTCACATAAAGAAAAGAGATATCCCTATGAAGACAACCTGGGTGCACAACAGTCAACAGAAGGGATTTTTTTAATGAATTTCCTTATCCACATTCCCTGATTCAAATGTTGTATATAGATGTATATATTAATTATAATTACTAATGTGCATACATTTGCATATTTCAGACGCTCATTATGAATGTAAAATCCTAAAAAAGTTAAAAGGTAGAAAGTTGCATATAGACCCACTGGAGCCAAATTTGGCAGCAATTGGTTGAAAGGAACTCTTAAAAACAAACTTTGAAAAGTTGACGGTCTAGGTGACATCTCTAGATCTGAACATTGTCTGAACATTTCTCTAAGCATCTGGTACATCTGGTCATCCAAAGCCATCCATACATTGCAGCTGCTACTGAACCCTGATCACTCTGCGTCAGTCACCATCCAATGATTAAATCCAACCAATGGCAATATTTGTGATTTGTGCCTGTCCTTGACTCGGAGACATTTTTGTGTGTTTTCTTTAGAGAGAAAGGGTACAGTTAGGCTATTCCTGATTTCTTTATCATCATTCTGTAAAGACTGATGATAAAGATTTTTATGTTTCATATCAGTATGGATCCTTATAGATTGAAATAAACACATTATTTACATACATAAAACATAAATTGATATACTCCTATTTAAATTTTTCAAATAAATAAATAATATTCACAGTGTCTCACCTGTCACAAGTAGGTGGTAGAGGGATATCGTCTTGAAATGGACTCTACTGTGGAAAACTTTCTCACATGTGTAATATCCTGTATCTGACACCTTCAGATTCCATAGCTCTAGGGTTCCATTGGTTTCATACACCCTGGAGCGGTTGCTGTAGTCTTCAGTTATTGGTAAGGTGCTCTTATCTATAGCAAGGCCATTGATAAACTCGTCTGGTCTTGATGTGAATTTCTTCTGCCAGTACAAGTAGAAATAACCTTGGAGGTCACAGTCCATCTGCACACTGCCCCCAACCTCAACTTGCATCACTACTGCATCCTGGTTGACAACTGAGACAAAAAAACAAACAAATCAGAGGTGTAATGAAAGTGTGTGTGTGTGTGTGTGTGTGTGTGTGTGTGTGCTTATGCATCTGTCTGTGCCTGTATTTCTATGCATTTTGTCAGTCAAGAAATATTTCTACTACATCACCTAACTCACTCTACATTTGATCAGCTGTTGAGGTGAGTACTAGAACACTGCCAAGCTCATTCATGTAAAGCCTTATCTGTGAGACACACACCTGTTACAAGAGCACAACAGCATCTCGACCTCTACCACCACTCCAGGAATGCAACAGTACCTAAAGCTCCCTACATCACCGTGTATCACAGGCAATGAAATGACTGCCTCCTCTACGCTGTTTTTGGGAGACTAGGCCTGAGCCTTCCTCGTTACATATTATAATATATAAATACATGTGCTGATTACAGTACATAGGTTAGTCTGTATCAACAGAGCACAGGGTATGCAGCCTCCAGAGAGTAGCTGTGTGCTATTGACAACTGAGGAGTAAGTAAGGGGATTTCCCAAGTGACTGATACTCAAAAAGTGAGAACAGTGTGTGTGTGTGTGTGCCTCACACAATAAACACAATCAGTGTTAATGTTAATCACACACACACACACACACACACACACACAGAGAGAGAGAGAGAGAGGATATACATTAGGCGAATTACAGTATGTTAAATACCTTCACATCCATAAGGTTTCAGCACTGACAATATTGCAGCAGACCTGCAGAATATAAGCTCACATTAAACACACAAAGTACTGCAAAGAATATTCAAATCACAATAAACACATAAGGCACACATACAACTGC
Organism: Tenualosa thibaudeaui; assembly: GCA_027481765.1. Lineage (NCBI taxonomy): Eukaryota > Metazoa > Chordata > Actinopteri > Clupeiformes > Clupeidae > Tenualosa > Tenualosa thibaudeaui. The sequence continues at coordinate 2,245,854 of JAIFZK010000130.1, read as the reverse complement.
AAACAATACACAACAATGCACTTAACACCATGACTGTACCAACATAGTGTTAAACAGCCACACCGCTTGCAGCACACATTCCACGCTACTATGCCCAGCTCATTTCATGCTAAGTTTCTGCCACATTTGACCAAATACTAAAGGTGATTAGAGTACTGTGACTAAGCAACTGAGGCAGAGGACTAAGAAGGGAAAGGGTATTATCTAGATGTCAATACTTACAGGCAAAGCAGCAGCGCCGCACATGTCTGAAAAATGTAAGAATGTGAAATTAAGATCTTCACAAAAAAAAAAAAATTCACCGCTGACCTAGTCATGTTGTCCTCGCTCAACTCGTGAGGAGGGAAATCCCACAGTCCGGTCCAATATTAGCGAATTTCCTTATTGAATTGAAGTGGTTTCGATCTAAAGGCATAAGGCTGATTTTGACACTCGACCAGCTAACTAGTCTACGAAGTAAAAGTAGCCTACTAACTTAACTTTCAGTTGACAAATCCTACAAGACGGATGTGTTAGACTATGTAAAGATGAGAAAAAAATTAGCTCTAAAATTTGCCCTGTTGGGTGTTTCCGTGAGTTTCAGTTGGTAAGCCTAAATATCCCTCACCTATGCATGACAATCTACACTGAAATAATGAAAGAATTCCAGTATCACAGCTAAATAGCCTAGAGATGCTGCACTTTTTCAGTCTAACAGTAGCTCACCGATATATGCTCGGGGGGTTCACAAAAGTAGAATAGATACTACCGTAAGAGAGAAATAAACAGTTTCTTACCGGAGTATGTGCCATGGCTCCTCACATCCTTAGAGTGTAATGTGTTTAGGAATGCGCGTTCAATTTACTGAGGCGTACAAAGGGAGGGGCGTATCGAAGGGCTGGACTAGCTTCTGGAGGTCAGCTTGTCTTAACATCTAGTTAATGTTTCGAGAGTGTAAAATGAGCCGCTGACAATACATGGCTTTTATTTATTTTCCTAAAGCACACAGTCTACGTCGTAGTAGCGGAAGTGACGTTTGGCAACTGATTTTTGGAGTAATGTTACATGAGAAAGCAAACCATAAAGAGCCAAATAAAAAGAACACACAGAGAGAAAGAGAGCGCACTCACATAGGGTATTATTATATCCTTGGTTCTCAAAGTGGGGGATAGAGGCATGACAGGTCATGCGCAATTGACGATCATGGACAGAAGGAGATTTGGCTTTTCATTAGTAATGCCTTTCGTTATTTTACTTTATTTTACATACACAAAATTAAAATCAATCAAATCAGGTTCAGGAGACTGTGAGAAAAGAAAAAAAAAACATGGACCAAGAAAAACATGGATTCAGTGCGCAAATTATTTTGGATGTAGTTATCATTTGGCTGGGGCGATGGGGGCATGGTGAGGCTTGAAAATGCCCCAACCTATAAAGTAGGGGAGTGACGGAAAAAGTTTGAGGACCACTGCTGTAGATGTAGCCCAATTCATAATTAACTGCTTATAAACCTCTGTAGCAATTTGTTACTGTCAACGATGGCAGCAGTCTCTGTTTGATATTAGTGCAGGGATTTTTTTAGGGATTTTCTGCTTTCTCAGAAGACTGCCTTACCACCATGGTAAAATGCACCATTCTGGTGCCTGGTCCTGTCAGTGAGTCAGGTCCTCCCAAGTGAATCGCCATAGGCCAAAAAAAGCATGGCCAAGCATGATCTATAGGCATCAGGATAAATATAAAAGTCACCCATATAACACTGTTGCAGCTGCTTACATGTAGTCGGCTATACAATCAGTGAATCACTGTCAGGCAAGATCACCTACGCTCAGCAAAGAAATAAAAATGGGAACAAAAAAAGCACACTATTACAGTTCTGTGACTCCTCAGAAATGCACATTGTTTACGGTATGTCATTACAGTATGAGAGGGACTCTTCCTGCACAGTGTCCAGGCGTGGGCGTTGTTCTTTCAGTCAGACACACCCCACACCTGTGAGGGGCCAGTCCTCTGCCTCAGCCTCTGCTGAGCACAAAGTTTTTAGTTTTATTTTGTTTTTTCTTAATCTTGTTTTGTGTTCAGACAGAAAGTATGGTATGAATGGTGTCTTATGAAGCCAGTTGCTGTAAGGTTCTCAGGCAGAAATGCCTGAAATCAGCGGTTCTTTTTCTTAAAAGTAATTACAAAATTGAAATGAATCACACCTCTAGCACTTCAGTGTTTATCTTTGTTTACATAAGTGCCGCTGTGCCTGGTGGACCAAGTCATTCACAAGACAGATAGGTCTAGTCTAAACGTTTTATAATGAAGCTCATCAACGTTGTGATGAAAGTCAGTAAATCAAATGAAAACCTTTGCTTCTGCTTTTGCATGAAGAAGATGGATCTCTCCTGTTTCTTTCTATACTTTTATTTTCTATAATTATACAGCGAATGTAGGGGACAGAAAACCGACTAGACATGTTAAATGATACTCATAGCACAAGCTATTGATCTACTAACTAATCTACGAGACTAGAGTAATCTCTCGAATTTAGGGATCTCAGTGTGAAGAATAAGTGTTACACCATGAAGACCCAAGCATTCTGCACTTATAGATGTATAAAAAAATGTTTTTACTTCATACTTTGAATGTGCAAGCAAAGAATCTGAGCCAGATTTTATTTAAGTGAGAGCAATATTCATGTAATATTGAACCATATTTTGACAATTGAAAAAATCACAATAGAGGACAGCTAAACAAGTCAAACAACAATCACGTCTCTGAGGTAATGCCACATTTAAGATGTTCATTAGGTCTCCTCGTCATTTTCCTGCAGTGCAGGCATTTCCTTCAAAGAAGTTAGAGATAAGACAGAGCTGATGTTTGTGGAAAGGGATTTCTCATCTCGACCTGATCCAGCCATTGACCACTCCTTTTCTATAACAGCGCTATACTATTGTGTTTTTTAAGTGTAAAAACTAGTGAACCAGCTACCTAAAAGGCACACAAACTTTCCAAATATTTCCCAGAGGCTTATTGGCACTGCTATAAGATGCTAATTGAAGTTTGATGGCAATGCAGTTAGAAATGTCATGCAGCAATACAGTTAGAAATTGTCTAGTAGTAGGAATGACACCAGTAGTGTTTATCCACCCTTCATATGGTGACATGCCATCCAAATTTATTTTTACGATGGTACCAAAATGAATTGTCTGAGAAAAACACCTCTAATGGTTGCAAGAAGTTTCATAGTGCTGAAGTCTCATATGGTAATGCCTCTGAACACTCACGCCAGCTAAACCTGAATGAACTGAACAATCACACCTGTCTGAAAGTAGCATGTAAATGTTCTGGGTGTTCATACAATTGTAATGAGAGACACCAGACAACGTTTAAGGGTTTTGGTGTTTTCAGGTGTTTTAGGGTGGTTTGCCACTGCAATCAATGCCACAATGCCCTTTTGGGACAACTGGTGTTGCATTTCAGGCTGCATATACAGACAGTATGCTTGGGAGTTAAAACGATGGGAATTTTGCCTTTTTAAAGGTCAATGTGTGATTTTACGTAATTTGCGTTCAGCATAGTTTTACTTCCTTCAGAACACGTCATATAAATCAGAACCACAGGCTGGCTGAATACATTACGTCTGTAATTTTGGGTTCCTCTTCCTATACACCACTACTCCAAACTGTGTATTACGAAGACCTCATCTCAGAAAATATGTTTTGCTTACATTTTTCAAGGTCTAAGACTGACATCTAGTGAGCACTTTGGATCAACTCTGTTGTGTGAAATGTGCTATATAAATAAACTGACTTGACTTGAATTTACTTAATATTATTAAAGCCATTTTTGGTGCATACTAGCCTGTATCAAATGAATCAATTAATATGTAAGCTCAAATTAAATAATAGTACTAGTAGTAGTAGGTTATTGTTCTATTTTTGTTTCTTTAAGCTAAATGACAATACTCTTTTGACAATACTGTCAATAATGATGTTAATTGGTGCCACTGTTAGCCACTGCTACTCTCCATCTCAGACTTTTTCTTATCATAACCCTTTTCCCCCACCTCTTCCCTGGCCTACTGCTGTTTCTCCACTGTAGCAAATACGCAAGGGATAATGAATGGCACAGCGTGTGTATATCGGTGAGTGTTGCACGTTTGAGGTGGTAATAAGGCCCTGCCGTGGAGTAGAGGCACTCCACTATGCTGGAGTAGCTATCTCTGTGTTTATCTCTTGAGCATAGTTGCTTTCCATGGTAACCTTTGGTGGTAGTGGTAGCATAGTTTCCTCTTTTATTTGATATGACAGTTGGGATTTTCCAGTACTGCTACCGAGTGAGACAGGTGTCAGTGCAGTGTATGTGTAGGTTTGTTTCACCAATTGTTGGTGTGGTCAGTGCCCTGAGCCTGGAGTCAAACAAGAGAGAGAGAGAGAGAGAGAGAGAGAGAGAGAGAGAGAGATGCTTACCCCACCACTCACCTTAAGCAAAAATCATTGAATACTGTGAATACAACTGTGGCTATGCATTGCATGTTGACTGTAAATGCAACTAAATGACTAGAACTACAGCGTGACATGGATTTCAGCAATATGATCATCTGTCTAGTGAAACACCTTCATACTACTACCGAAGTGTAGAGCACAGGCTAATGAAGTAGGCTAACAAAGTCACTTAGCAACACACAATAGCTACATTCTCCCTATAAGCTAACCGAATCAAGACAAGTAGTAAAATATATAGCTACTCACTCATCAGAAATGTCCTGGGATCAAGACGAAGTTCAAAGTACATTTTGTTTGGGTTTGTATACACTGGTGAAATTGGGCGTGTTCTCACTGCTACTGCCTGAACTGGTGAAAAACATATAACATTTCTATTTATTCTTTTTGCATTCGATACATGTTTATTTTAACTAGAAGACTGAAGCTTTCCAGTGGTGTTTGTAACTCGCGGAGCTACAAACGTGTTTTTGGAGCAGCCCCAGCGCTATAGGCGCTAAATGGTTAAAAGGAGACATTATTCTTATATTAGAAAAAGTGTTGTGTTTACAAACTGCATACCATCGCTGACTGACCCTTTAATTGTGTAATTATGGTATACTGTGGCTGCTTTATTTTGTATAAGCATGCAGCCCAGGTTGGTGCATTTATAAGAATCCCTGTTTGTGATGCAATGTTCAAATTAACACTTTTGACATTTCGTACTATGGTGAGACATGCCTAATGTCTGCAACAACACCATGAAGAGGAATTAGTTGGTTACAGACAAGGAAATGACATCGTTAACCTAATTCAAGATATGACTTTTGGCATAGTTTTACTTCCTTGAAACACCGCTACCTGCTGATAGTGCTACTAAATTGTAGAATATGGTGTTCTGTCTGTAATGGTCCAAGAGTGACATCTAGTGACATGAATACAGTCTGTCAGGATATTTTCCTATGTGGCACAAATAAGGACAGAAATAATTGAATTATTTTAATTCATAGTAGGATTTGAAACCATTTCAAGGAACAACAGTTTTGGTGAGGAAATTATCAAATCATCACAATCATTTAAAAATTCTACAGAAAATTATTTTAAAGGCATGTATGTAATTGTGTGTCTATGGCTTGTTCATCATTCAAGGTCTCCTGTATTCTCAGACACCAGCTGAACCACACAGTAAATCTGATAGAGAATTTACAGACTGGTCTAGACCTCCTCTGTACCAGAATGTTCTGTGGGTTTCACTTAACAATGACTGTTTTTGAGTTCACAATTCTGGCTGTTGTTGTTCTCCTGGTCCTCCTGGTTGCTTGGCTGAGGTGACTGCTCTTGGCTGCTGGGATCAGCAACTATCATGGGGCAGCTGACTGCAGGTAGTGCAGGCATCCCATTGACTATGGGCTGATGGAGGTGTGTTTTCCACATGGGCTCCACGACGCCAGCCAACGGTGCCCGAGTTTCCCTGAAGCTCACACACACTGTGCAGCTCTCGTTGGCTGCCAGCTGCCTTTGTCTCCACGCGCTCTCGGACCGCCGCCGTTTTTTTGTACTCACCCCCTTTCCCCTCGCTCCTCCTTCACCTACTTGTCCCTTGTTGCTGCAGCTCAGAACATTTGATGCTCCCTGCTGTCCAAGTCTGGCCAGCACAGCCAGGTCCGAGTGCGTAGACGAGCTGTCAATCAGCCTCTTCCCCAGCGCCAACGGACGCACCGGCAGCGCTAGCCGCAGGAGTTTCCAGAAGCGCGAACGTGGCGACGTCGACCGCTCACCCCGCCACGCCACAGTGGTGCTCGAGAGGCGGCGCAGCTGAGCGGCCACACTGCACGGAGTGGCGAGGGAACTGAGAGAGCGATAGCGGATGGTGACCAGTTGCGCCTGGCACGTCTGGTGTAGGTACAGGCCCAGGTGACACTCCAGTAGACTGTGGCTCTGCGGTTGAACGTAGGCTGGGCTCAGCACCACGAGGAGCCGACGGCTGCGCTGCATACAGTGAAGGATGACCTCCGCCGCGTCAGCTATGGCGCATTAGGAGCAGAGATGAAAGAGCGATGGAAAGGTGGAGAGCGTAACAAGGAAGTGATGGATGAATGTGAGGTGGACAGATTTAGGAAGAGATTTAGGAACATAATCACACCTGGAAGAGAAGAGAAGACACTGACGCCTTAACATAACCTGTAAGAAAAAGCGGAGATTGTCTTGGTATGTGAGTTTCAAACAAGAACTTGAAACGGGCACACACATCAACCTCAACCAAAGCCACACAGACCACCTCTGTGGTGATTTGGGCTCTATAACCTCTCCCATAATTCATCGAGATGTTGATTTAACAATTGCCTTTTTTATTGCTTTGGCAACCCTTATGCCTGTATATGAATTGCAGTAATGACTCATGGACCTATCAGCAGACCCAAGTTCATTATCATGTTACACACAGCATCCCTCATCCATCGTATGAGTTGGTTCAGACTAACAGAAAAAAACATTTCCAAATTAGGGAAATACTATACCCATAAGGAGATACTGAAGCTTTTGTTCAGTGTTTTTCTTTTGGAGCCTACCATAACCCATCATGACCAATGAAGTCTTAAAGCACAGCTGATGACTCCTGAGGGGCCCCCCTTAAATTTGCCCAAATGTTTCCCTATCTAGATCTGTGCTGGCAGACAGTAGATGCTTGTGGCTGCCAAGTCAAATTTTCAAAAGGAGCTAAATTTTAATTACAATCTGTCATTTCCTCTATCAGAGGTGAGCGAAAATGTCTGTGCGTCAACAATATTCGCTTCAGCACACAAAGCTCACGGACGTGAGTGGAGTGCAAGCGCGTCGTCCGGAAAGAGAGGCTATTACTGAACGGGACTCGTCATAAATTCATCACGGAGATGGAGAGCCAGTGCCGACATGGCAGAAAATAAGGTGGCGAACTCATAAACCGACCTCCTTGGTTTCTCCAGCCTAGTGCGCCACAGCCATTCGACACCAGCCTTGCACTGAAGCATCGCAGATAAATGACACTAATCCTAATATGGCCTCAAGAATTGGTACCCAACAGAGGTAGTCCAAACACAGAAAAGAGAAAGCCTGGATAGTCAATCATCTGAGGTCTATAGACATAATCCTTTCCAAGAGGAACACAGGACTAAGACAATAGAATATATTATATTCTATATATAATAAAACAACTGAACAAACAAAAACAAAAAAGAGGAACCTGTTAACGAATGTTTGATTTGTTATGAAATTTATTTGATGAAAAAATAAATACAAAGTAAAAACAATATAAAATCATAAATATGTAGTGCATGTAGGCCCAGGGCTACTCACAGCCTTAGCCGGGCCCGGGACAAAATATTCTGAATGCTACCCCCCTACTGCTACCCCCTCATTTGTATTAACATGAATGCCATGACTTGGTTGGACTTTATTTTACTTTACGGGGCTGGAAAACATTGGCTGCGCTGTCTTACCTTGCTCTGCCCTGCCTTTGCTAGTCACGGCATCATCAGAAGAACGTTTTTTTTAAATATCTATTCAGTGAATCCCTAAGGCCCCTGGTTTCTTCTCTTTTCTGTGCCTCTGACTTATACTGAGACATGTTGTGATTTATGAATTTGATTTACATGAATTGGTGATTTACAAAATACAAATAAATAGTATTTATACAAAATAAATATAATGGAATATAAATTAAACAAATTTCACTGGAGCTTTTATCTGCTCGGACAAGTCAACCCTATTTATAACCTTAACAGTCAGGCAGAGACAGACTCAAAACTCAGTCATGGCTTCGAGACATTCAACGGCATCTTTACTCTTTAAGTGGTACTGTGCTTTCACATGTCGTCACTTCCCTCAGTGACGACAACCCCTTGCCCCTCCTGACGGGCAGCTCCACCTGGAGTCGTTTCCAAAAACGTGAGGAGAGGTCTTGCGAGCGTTCGCCCTCCCAACGCACCAATGCCAGGACGCCACGGGTACGCCGCAGCTCCCGCACCCACTTGTCTCGGCGGATGGGCTTGTACTGGACCAGGATGACCCGCAGACCACTGCCTGCTACCATGCGGTCTAGGCCAGCCCTTAGCTCCAGCATGGCCTGAGTGCCCAGCACCTCCCTCTCGGGGCTCACCACCACAATCTGCCGTCGGCAGCGGTTCACGAACGACAGCGTCTCATCTGTTATGGCTGCAAGGGGGAGGGGGAGGCTGAGTTACTGATGTGGAAACATGCACACAGACAGACACACACACACACAGGCTCGCAAACACATGCAGATATTCACACACATGCAAATGCATACATTTATGAATGTAAAATTTTACATTACATGGAAAACTTATATGTATGTTACAATGTGAAGAATAGATGTGGCTGTTAAATGAAGCAAAACGAAAGCTGTAATGATGGAAACACTTCCCAACACCAGTCATGTACATCTTGCCCATGCACAAACCACAGACATGTACACTCTACAGTCTGTGCAGTGGTTAGCCAAGTTTTATTTTTCTATTTCTAAGTTTTTTTTTTTCTATTTAATTTTCTGCATGAACATGTCTTCACTCTTAAGAGTTTTTACACATGACTTAGCTTTCCTTCTGTTTTGTTTAATTCTGCTTGTCTCCAGGTTCTACCGTAATGCGACAGCATGCTAATTAGTCATATGTCCACTTCTGGAATTTCAATGCCCTCCAGTATCAGTGCACCGGTGCATTAGGCATTATCAGCATTAAAGCCGAGCATTTCAATTTGCAGACACACACATGCAAACACAACTTAACTCTCAACTTAAACTGATGTGTGTTTTTGTGAGGTCTCCCACAGACAGACACTACACCTAACCACTAACACCTGTATATGATAATGATGGCCCTTACTGTACAAAACCCACCTATTATGCCACGAAATGAACATAATCATGTAGCACCACATCCGTCAGTTAGTTATGATGAATACAGCCTTTAGAAGAAGGAAACACTGGTTTCTGGTAGAAACAATCACTGAAAACCCATGATCATTTCATGATACACACACTCTAATACACACACACTAAAACACAGGGATGCACACACACAAACACACACACACACACACTAAAACACATGCATGCGCACACACACACACAGGACCCAGAACAGTAGTCGTTGCCTGAGGAGCATCATTGTGCCAGGCCCATAGCCACCACAGAGACAGACAAATAGACAGAGAGACAGCAGGTGCAGCACCAGTGGGGACACTCACTGCCTCCAGGAAGGCTGTCTCTGTCGAAGATGCATACAGTGTAGCCCAGTTCGTTCTCCAGTACCCTGCGCAGGGTCTTGATCACAAACTCCTCCTCCTCACTCTGACGTGCGTAGGAGATGTACACGTCATACACCTTATCATCTACAGGGGAGGGGGGTGCGAGCAGTCAAAAGTTAGAAATGGAGCAACATTTCATTATAATTCTCTCTCTCTGTATCTCTAATACAAACACACACACACACACACACTTCAACATCTGCAAAGTGCCTGAAATGCTTCTCCTGGTGCTAACGCTCCTTAACTGACAGAGCCAAACACACACACATACACACACACAGAATTCAAGGTCAAGGCCCGGTGAAGCCCTTACCTGTGGACCTCTCATCTGAGCCAAAGTGGGAGCGGTACAAGAGCAGCAGCTCCAGCCAGAAGAAGTGATAAACAGCAAACATGGACACCATGATGACTATGATCACACCCAGCCCCCAGCTCAGCTCTAGATATACATTCCCCACTGCAGAAAAACAGACAGAGAGAGAGAGCAAGAAAGAAAAGATGAGAAAGAAGATGGAAGGAGAGAGAGAGCGTATGTCAGAAGAGGAAGAGAGATTATCTTGAGACATAAGTTAAGTGTGGGGGCACTGGTCATGCAATAGGGCACACTTTAATGACAAGCTCTTTCTTTGAGGAAACCAAACAGATTTGTCGTAACATGCAACAATAAGAATGTCATCTATAACAGGGGTTCTCAAACTGTATGTGACCTGGGACCAGAAACAAGACCCCTCATAATCTCATCACAGGTTTGACCATACACGCGTACAAATATTAGTTCAGTTAGTTGCTAGATGCTACTTTGTAGCAAAGTTTTTCACGGACTCCCTGGCAATGTGCTGCAGGCCCATGGGTTTGAAAACCAGTGATCTATATGATAAAATGTCCCTGCAGTCTTGCATACATTGGCAAGATGATGCATCGTTTAAAAACTCGCATTGCGAACATAGGAGCAGCATGAAGCTGAATGACGACAAAAATCCTATGGCAGTCCACTTTAACGCAATTAGACAAACTTTGTCAAACAAATACATCAAACTTCAATTGGATGCCTCCAAGAAAATTCTTTAACTGGTATATCAAACAACAAACTTTAGGAAATGCCATCATAGTTTTCAGTTAATTGAATCAAAAGAATATAGGTAGGGAGCACACTTTCTGTTGCCATTATAGAATTTTGCTTAACTTGTAGTAATGATAATGTTATTGTGATGGCATTGTGTCCAAGATATGAGTGTCAGAACAAAAAAAAAAATCTCATACTGCGTTTTATTTCAGAAATGCAATATTTCAGACACACTCTGTTGCACTGATCAGTGTGGAAAGCATTCTTGGCTTTGATAGCCTGTGACATTCTATTAGGTTGCGAGAGTGTGCTAGACAGCAGGTACAAACACCCGCAGCACTCTCAGCTTTCATGGCACCTTGCCGTGTACATTTTGCCGCGACTCACCAGACAATATGGAGAAGACTCCTCAAGCAACATCAGTTTCATCAAATAACGTCAAACAATGTTGAGGAGCTTTTGCTGGAGTCCATCGAGCTAATCAATTAGACAACCAGTGTCACGACACAAGAGAGATCATTCACTAGGAATCAAGTCTGAATATGTAGCCCATTGCATCAAGTGCACATGCAGCACAATGCACCCCTTGAAGTTTAAACACATTTAAAATAAATAAATAAATAGTCCTATCCTCACCCATGTTCTGTCCATGTCCATATTGCTGGTTCAAGTGAGAGGGAAAAACGCTCATCTGACATCTTCAAGAGTCAGACAATACAGGTATTACCTTTCTCATTTCCATCCAGACATTTCCATCCCAGTCTGACAGGAGAGGTTTTAGCTCATTCAATATTTGCATTAACTCCCAAATGTGACCACAGAACTCAGAGTTAGCTATGCTCTAGAAACTTCAGTTGTATTTTACAAATATTCAAATCACAACAAAAGAGAGCTAATGGAAGCTCAACTAATGGAATGAAATCAGATTATGTGTTGCATTTCAGTGTCATCAGACAGTAGTAAATAAAGAAAGAAAGAAAAATAAAACTAGATCTCCTTTTTGCCTGAAAATGGCCCCTCACCAAGGACAGGGCACAGCAGCTACGAGGAAGACTGATGATAAACAGACACGGAGTGCACTCCAACATTTGCAAATCAGTCCACTTTATCTGTCGCCTGCAGCATTGACGGAGGACATCTCCCTTAAATCCATCATGTGAGGACGACGGACCCTCCACCTCATCCATCTTCATCTCCACCCTCCAAACAAAATGGATCCCACTGCCAGCCAAATGAGTGTGTGGGCTGGGTGGCTATGGAGGCTTCTGGAGCCATGAATGGATTTATTGAGAGAAAGACGATGATTAGGGTGTGTGTGTGTGTGTGTGTGCGTGAGAGAGTGTGAGTGAGTGAGTGAGTGGGAGTGTGTGTGTGTGTTTGAGAGAGAGAGAGAGTGAGTGAGTGAGTGAGAGAGCAAGAGAGCGAGTGTGTGTCTCTGACTGAGGCTGTTAAGGAGCACTAGACCCAGGTGGCCACTGTCCATGGCTGCCTGCCTGTCAAAGAACAGTTTCCCAGAATGGCAGAGGTGTAGTAAATCCAGAGCCCACATTACTAGAAAAAAAAATACGCTAATACATTTTTTCCAACATATGCCACATAGGAGTGTATCTGAAGCAGATGGATGGACTGAGGCTGAATGCTACCAACCACACCAAACACACTCATTTTGGAGCTGATGTAATATATCTGTGGATTTGTGGCCACCAGGAGAAATTATGGGGCAATCCACGTTTGCGACTGCCAATGAGAAACAAACGCTTGCAAGCACCAGGTAGGTGGTTAAGTAATAAAATTGGATAAGTTAAGCTAGAGAAAATGGTAAACCTCATAATAGAGTAGCCTGCTTAGAGGTGGGTTGAAAGTGATCTGGTAGCACTTGAAAGGTCATTCCACCACCAGAGGTGTGACATGTACCCTTCGTGATATTGTTATATGACCCCCACCCAAACTCTTGCCACTTTAATACCAGTATGGGCTACCTTGTGTTTACACTGACAGAGCCAAAGGTGAGTTATTTCTCCAAACTAGAGCCTAGTGCTAGGCTAAATTTGAGAAGCGTGCACTCACCCTCCTCCTTGAGGACTGCCTGCCTTGTGTCATTGCCTCTGCTGTTTTTAGCCGTACAGTTGTATTCTTTGTGCAGGTCCTCCTGCTTAAAGTCTTGAATGCGTAGCACAACCTCTCTTGTCTCATCAAACAATTCGCTACGTAGCATCCTGCATTATGAGGGAGAGGTTAGCAGGGAGCAGGAGAGAAAAAAAAGAATGAACAGAAGCAAAAAAGAGGGGAAAAAAATAACGTCAGGTCAATGGTGAGGTGCAAAACAACTAGGGGACACAGAGAATATGTGGGGGAGTGGAAAAAGAAGAGATAGAATAGAAATGAAGAAAAAGGTGGAACAGTGTGTGAACGGTGGGAGAGAAAGGTGGTCACAAGAGACGCAACCATTGGGCGGTTGAGGGGGGTGAACAAACACACCTGGATGTGACGTTGAATCTCGGGTCCCTCAGGACCCTCGGTTCCCTCAGGTCATTCGGGTCCCTCGCGTCATTCGGGTCTACCACTTCTTTGCCGTCCACTGTCCACCCGACATGCTGCTTCTCCATCTCTCCCGTCTTGGTTTCCAGGTAGGGCAGCTTTGCTACACAGATCAGTACTGCTGTCTCACCTGAAGAGGAAATCAATAACATGATTAATACATTTCTTCAATCCCAGGACATCCTTAGATGTTTTCACAAACTATTCCCAGTCAATACCTTGCTTTAGGGGATTAGTCATATGAGGTATTAACTTCGGCCATCAGCATTCGCTAATAATGCTTCCTACAACAAGCATTAATCATGCAGGAATGTGGCAAATCAGTATAACACATCTAATGCATGTTTTTTTTTAAACTCACCCTAGCCACTGTATTTTTGTATCGCACATCAACACTGTACTGAAATGACATGACCATCGCTAACTCCATGTCTACAAAATACAATGACAGATGTCATGTCACATGAGGACTGTTGCTGGTCATGGCTCAGTGATTTATGTGCTGCAGTCATCTCTCCTTACCTTGTTTAACCGTGTAATTTTGGTTCTGGGCAGGGTTGAGTATCATGGGATTTTTAGGGACCCTGTCATTGGCTATAATGAAGGACAAACCAAAAGATGAAGGTCAGAGGACAAGCATAAGACAGCAAAGACAGGTTGACAAGAAAGAATGACACGAGAGCACAATGTAAGAGAGGAAGGCGTAAGGTGTTGAGGTATATGAGAGTCACTCACACACGGGAACGATTTGGAGCACTCGGGTGAGGTTGACCCTTTGACCAGCCTTATGGTAGGAGAACACACATGTGTAGTTTCCCCCATATATAACCAGCATGTTATATACAGTCAGTTTGTCCCCATCTACTTTCATGCTATGGCCTCTTCCAAGTTCTTCAAGGGTCCTGCATTTCTGTGGGCAGAGAAAAACAAAACATTACAAAAACAAGTGAAGGAAATGCACATTGACAGAGAAAATGGATATCTGGAGAGAAGGGAGAAAGACGCAACCAGTAATAAAAAAAGCATAAGCAAACCTGTACTGGCCCTGTTTAAGCAGAAGTTCAAACAACAGGCAAATGTTCAGATATGGTGCAAAACACTGTTAAGACATTAAAACAGTTCAGATGGGATATCCTCTCTGTGGACAACTTTTTTCTCCTTTCTTCTTCCCCTCAATTTTAAAGGTCAAATATTATGAAAAATATATTTTTTCTGGTTTTCTGGTCACATCTATTTGGGTCTATTTTACTACTGAACACATTCGCAACACATTCGATCCCAGTAGATTGAAGCATTAGATTCTCGGTTCTACTTGCTACCCGGTTCGCAATTCACATTGTTAATGCACACATACAAGAGACTTTCAACTTACTTCAAACCATGAGGTGGTGTAGCTAAGGTTGCGGTGCTGTAGCATGTCGGCATCAGGACAAGTGAGTTCTTTGTAGCTCAGGATGGGGATGCGAACCTCTTTGGGGGCTACGGCCAGCTGTCCCGCACACATTCCACCTTCTGGTGGAATCACCTCAAGTCTCATGGTGATAGAGGCACAATATGTCTTGTTGCTGTGAGATCAGAGTGAGGAGATTTTTTTCATAGATCCCTTACTTTGACTGACCTGAGTGGTTTTAAACAGCATTCAATTCCCCTGCATATGGCTCATGAAAATGATTTGCTGGGTGTGTATCACATAAGAAAAAACAACATATTCCTGCCATAATGCGTGCAGTCTAGAGTTTGGTTGGAAAAGAGCTACATTCATTTACCTTCAATGGAAGCACTGAGCATTGAGTACAGCAACATCTAACATTTGTCAGATTTCACTGCCCTACAAAACATCTCTCAACCAATGCCTACAGTCTACATTTACTTTACATTTACATTTATGGTATTTAGCAGACGCTTTTATCCAAAGTGACTTACATTTGTCAAGAATTCGATTCCACAATCTTCCAGGCTACTTCCCTGCCAGCCAGGTTCCTTAACCACTACACCACCACCACCCAGTCACCGCCAGTCTACTCATCTCTTACCCAGCCCTGCCTCATTCACTCACTCACTCACACAAACTCAGAGAGAGAGAGAGAGAGAGAGAGAGAGAGAGAGAGAGAGCTGTGTACCTCAACATGCAGGTGTATTTGCCAGAGTCCTGCTGGGTGGCCGGCTCCAGCCACAGCCACTCTCTGTCCTGGGAGTGCTTTTTGAGATTAACAGGCTCCTCCAGCAACTGGCCGTCTGTCTTGCGGTACCAGAGCAGATTGAGGCCGCTGGCCTGCGTGGAGTTGTAGTTGTAGACTTTGCTGAAGAGAGGGCAGTGCAGCCATCCCACCTCCCCGTCCTGCACGACCGCTGGCTCCTCCCACTCGCCCCAGTGAAGGCACTGAGATGACGATACTAGGAGGAAAAGAGAGTCATGGTGAGTGACTATGGTAAGCCATCACACAGTGTGTGTAGGCACAGTAATACAAACACACACACACATATACACAGATAACTGGAACACTGCCAGAATTTGTCCCACGAGACTCGTGTGCACTTATTGAAGATTACCAAGAGCAGAGAGCAAAAGATTGATCAATAACTGATTTTTAATCAATTTCAGCATCCTGTCTACCTTCCACAGACTGAGTGCATTTAACTTGTACTCAAACACAACATAGCTCGCTTGGGCTTCCTGAAGCTATAAATGCCCAGTAATTGGGTCATCAAATTTATGACATAAATGGCTTGTAAAAGTTTAAACATTATAGAGATTCAATCAATCGCTATCGCTAACTCCATGTCTACAAAATACACTGACAGATGTCATGTCACATGAGGACTGTTGGTGGTCATGGCTTAGTGATTTTGGTTCTGGGCAGGGTTGAGTATCATGGGATTTTTAGGGACCCTGTCATTGGCTATAATGAAGGACAAACCAAAAGATGAAGGTCAGAGGACAAGCATAAGACAGCAAAGACAGGTTGACAAGAAAGAATGACACGAGAGCACAATGTAAGAGAGGAAGGCGTAAGGTGTTGAGGTATATGAGAGTCACTCACACACGGGAACGATTTGGAGCACTCGGGTGAGGTTGACCCTTTGACCAGCCTTATGGTAGGAGAACACACATGTGTAGTTTCCCCCATATATAACCAGCATGTTATATACAGTCAGTTTGTCCCCATCTACTTTCATGCTATGGCCTCTTCCAAGTTCTTCAAGGGTCCTGCATTTCTGTGGGCAGAGAAAAACAAAACATTACAAAAACAAGTGAAGGAAATGCACATTGACGGAGAAAATGGATATCTGGAGAGAAGGGAGAAAGACGCAACCAGTAATAAAAAAAGCGTAAGCAAACACGTACTGGCCCTGTTTAAGCAGAAGTTCAAACATTCAGGCAAATGTTCAGATATGGTGCAAAACACTGTTAAGACATTAAAACAGTTCAGATGGGATATCCTCTCTGTGGACAGCTTTTTTCTCTTTTCTTCTTCCCCTCAATTTTAAAGGTCACATATTATGAAAAATATTTTTTTTCTGGTTTTTGCACATCTATTTGGGTCTATGGTGATACTGAACACATTCGCAAAAACAAACGATTTTGTGCATTAGTGTTAATTTACTGATAACATGAAAATGTGTCCTTAAACCATCCATTCAGATTTCTTTTCATTTTCTACCTCACTTGCTAGGGAACATCGGCGTAATCCCATAGTGTAATCCCGCCCCGTTTCAGGCAATTCTGTTTAATTGACTGGAACCAGAACCAGATCGGTAGGCGCCAACAAAAGCAGGTGATAATGCCTAATCTGAGAGATATGATTATCAGCAAGCTGCTTCAGAGTTTATGTGGAGCTCATCCACCTGCTTTAACTTCTTGAAAAAACATTTAATTTGCCACCATTAACTAGGCAAACTTAATCTCTATGCAATATCACAATTCTATGTGCTATATTTCATCACAATTCTATGTGTAATTTCATAAATCACAATTCTATGTGCAAACTCATAAACTGATCATGTACTATAAAATGAATTTGGTAAATTGCCATGTGTGCTGTTGGTGTTTTATGTATGTGGTATGATGTGGTATATTTATATATTCTTACATATACAGTATTTAGTCATTTACTCTGGGACTTTTATGTCATTGCACTGAAAATTGGGCGGGTATTCACAGAAAACATTTACACACAAAAAAAACCTGTAAACCTGTCAGAAACCTGTAATGCGTGTAGGGTTGCTTGGCAACGAGCGATGGATCTATTTTGGGGAGTGGAGGACGAATGAACAGAAATGAAAACCAGTTGACACCTGCAACACTAACAGGAAGGCTACACTGGATGACTCAAGTCAAAGTTCTATCTGTCGTAACAGCTTCCACTACAATCAATGGAACTGGCTAAACCAGACATGGCGGCACAGCAAACATTCTAAAAAATATACCAGTCCTTTCAATGTATTTGTTTTACCACAACGTCACTTGACGCTTCCGTAATGCATCCTGTAGCCCTAGGGTAAGCCTTCAGTTTCCTGCATGGCTGCGGCCGATCCACATCTTTGGATATGTGTGCGATCAACCGCACTCTCACCCACGGCTTAATTAGAGAGCTCAACAATGAAGTAAAGACGTAAAGACCATGGTCATTTTCTCTATTGAAATGATTTTCCTCAGAATTTGTTTATGATCCATGCTATCTTTACCACTCAAGGTTGACTTCCCAGCTAGGGCAGGATAAATGATTACATGTAGTTATAAAGATGCCACGAGTTCATATTGCATCACTCTTGCTTTAATAAAAATATGTTTTATTCCTAATTTCATGGGCAAGCATTACCCTATTTAACATCCATTAGTGTAAAGGAGCGACTTTGACTGACAAGAGCCAATTAGGGTTTGACTGACAGTGTCAAGAGCCAATTAGGGGTTAACTGGAGTTGCGTGGGACTGGGAAGCTTTATTAGGAGACAAAATGACATGTGGAAAATAAAATATTCATGATCAGTTTCCCAACATTTCCTCAAATATGACCCTGGAATGCACACTAGGGGTGGGAACTGAGAGGATTTTATCAATATTGATGCCATTGTTGCCGTTGCCAACTTGGATTCGTCATCAATTCTCTAATCAATTCCTTACAGTAGAGAAGCTAGTCTACACAGGTTTTCAGTATCAACACATGAACCTATAATGTAGCCTGTAATATTTATATTAGAATGAAGCAAACTATGTAGAACTGTGTTGTCTATTTCAATTCTATTTCCAGAAAGACAAACTGCCCATGATCTCATAAATAGCATTGATAAGAGCAATTGATAAGGCTAGAGTCATACGATCCCAGTAGATTGAAGCATTAGATTCTCAGTTCTACTTGCTACCCGGTTCGCAATTCACATTGTTAATGCACACATACAAGAGACTTTCAACTTACTTCAAACCATGAGGTGGTGTAGCTAAGGTTGCGGTGCTGTAGCATGTCGGCATCAGGACAAGTGAGTTCTTTGTAGCTCAGGATGGGGATGCGAACCTCTTTGGGGGCTACGGCCAGCTGTCCCGCACACATTCCACCTTCTGGTGGAATCACCTCAAGTCTCATGGTAATAGAGGTACAATATGTCTTGTTGCTGTGAGATCAGAGTGAGGAGATCTGAGTGATTTTTTTTTTCATAGATCCCTTACTTTGACTGACCTGAGTGGTTTTAAACAGCATTCAATTCCCCTGCATATGGCTCATGAAAATGATTTGCTGGGTGTTTATCACATAATAAAAATCTACATATTCCTGCCATAATGCGTGCAGTCTGGAGTTTGGTTGGAAAAGAGCTACATTCATTTACCTTCAATGGAAGCACTGAGCATTGAGTACAGCAACATCTAACATTTGTCAGATTTCACTGCCCTACAGAACATCTCTCAACCAATGCCTACAGTCTACATTTACTTTACATTTACATTTATGGTATTTAGCAGACGCTTTTATCCAAAGTGACTTACATTTGTCAAGAATTCGATTCCACAATCTTCCAGGCTACTTCCCTGCCAGCCAGGTTCCTTAACCACTACACCACCACCACCCAGTCACCGCCAGTCTACTCATCTCTTACCCAGCCCTGCCTCATTCACTCACTCACTCACACAAACTCAGAGAGAGAGAGAGAGAGAGAGAGAGAGAGCTGTGTACCTCAACATGCAGGTGTATTTGCCAGAGTCCTGCTGGGTGGCCGGCTCCAGCCACAGCCACTCTCTGTCCTTAGAGTACTTTTTGAGTTTAACAGGCTCCTCCAGCAACTGGCCGTCTGTCTTGCGGTACCAGAGCAGATTGAGGCCGCTGGCCTGCGTGGAGTTGTAGTTGTAGACTTTGCTGAAGAGAGGGCAGTGCAGCCATCCCACCTCCCCGTCCTGCACGACCGCTGGCTCCTCCCACTCGCCCCAGTGAAGGCACTGAGATGACGATACTAGGAGGAAAAGAGAGTCATGGTGAGTGACTATGGTAAGCCATCACAAAGTGTGTGTAGGCACAGTAATACAAACACACACACACATATACACAGATAACTGGAACACTGCCAGAATTTGTCCCACGAGACTCGTGTGCACTTATTGAAGATTACCAAGAGCAGAGAGCAAAAGATTGATCAATAACTGATTTTTAATCAATTTCAGCATCCTGTCTACCTTCCACAGACTGAGTGCATTTAACTTGCACTCAAACACAGCTTAGCTCACTTCGGCTTCCTGAAGCTATAAATGCCCAGTAATTGGGTCATCAAATTTATGACATAAATGGCTTGTAAAAGTTTAAACATTATAGAGATTCAATCAATTACAGTTTAAAATAGTGGCATCAGCAACTACCGGGCCTTGATGAAATGGCTGAGCATTAATGATCTCACATATACAAATTCTCACAAATTTACATGCAAGCCCGCCCGCACAAACACACACACGCACACCCAAACACACCCACCCACACACAACCTTAATAAAAGAAAATGCATTTTTTTCACCAGTGAGCAGATGTGGACTGTTAGCTCTGGCTTGCAGCATTAAAATGAGTTATGACACCGCATCAAAGCTGTCAGATATTTAACGGCATCCTTCATCATCGGCACAACTAAATCAACATTCACATACTGGTACACTGAACACACTAACACAGAACACACTTTATGCTTAGACCTAGAACTACATTTTCTGTCAGACTACATTTTTGACAGGTAAAAATAAAAACAACCGGTTGTCAGATATTTCCCCATCATCACAGGAAAACCAAAATGCTCTGTGTAACAAAAAAAAGAACAGAGTAAATTTCCATGTGCTGTGTGTGGTCATACACGTAATAATAAAACTTCCTGGCATCCTTCCTGCTGAAAGCAAGAGGTTGCTTCGGTAGAAGTAGAATAGGTCATAGCACTCAGTCTAACCACAGTTACCTTGATCCTGACTCTGCTGTTGCCTGCCCTTGCCGTCTGCGTAGGTATAGCGGTGTTTGAGGGGGAGGAGAGAGGAAGGGGCAATCTATGCTACAGTGGTCGGCAGTTTGCTGGTAATTGCCCTGTCACTTTCTCCACAGAGGGGGATTAGTCTTTCTATTAAAATCGTCTACATACCCGTGCGTGGCGCAGAACATTACAAATGAAGCACTCCTGGAACAATCCATTTCATGCAGAGCCTGGGGAGGGCAGGTAGGGGTAGGGGTGCTAATTCATCCCACCACCTCCAATCTGCTCACCCCCCTCCCCCCCAGGATCCAAATGAGAAACCCTCAAATGGTGTGCTCCTCCCTGGGGGGCTCTGAACCACGGAGATGCGCTGTGTGATCCAGTACAGGAAAAGTCTTAGCCAAGCACAAGCAGGACACAAACAGAGAGCCCTGCAGCTCTTCCTTCATCATGGGCTACTACATCTAGGTTGATTGGCCAACATCTTTCCACTGGATGCCCACTCTCAGCTGGGTCCAACTAGGGAGACTGATGATGCCAAAGTCTCTGGGATGCATTCAATTCCTGTGTCTACCTCAATGTGAGTGAACCTAGTCACAACAATGGCTGATTCAGCTGAGCCGCGTTAGAATTTCACATTCTGATTCTATAACAATGAGGCCATTTTCTAACTATGTTTTTTATTTGCAAAAAATATATGATGTAATATTATTTAATATTTAATATATATATATATAATATTTATTATTTTACTAGTTATTTGATAGTCCAGTACTCTCAGAATATGGGAGAAGAGATTGAGTAAAGCTTGCTCCAAAACCTGTGCATTCTGATTTTATGCGCTAACAAAAGTATATTTATGAGCTCCTGACAGTAGTGATTCTTATTAGACAACATGTAGATTGAATCACAGAGACACACATATGTATGTGATCTCCAGATAACACATTTTATAGGAGACACCAGCGGGCCAGTGCAATACTTGCAGCACAGTGCAGTGCATTGGTTATCATAGCAAACATTGGGGAGCCAATCAAATCTGATCCTACCCTCCTCTACCCCTTACCTGAGTGGTTGTTGACTTGAGTGACAGTTTCGGGGACCTCCCCCTCAATCAAGACAGTGAAAAAGAAGAGGGTGATGATAGGGGCAACCCTATGAAGAAGGAGAGAGAGAATAAGTAAGAGACGACAGATTGATAGTATATTTATTCATCCACTCCCCTATTGATTACACTCTCAAACATATTTCACTTGAGGTAGAGATTCACATTTTTTTTTATTACAGCCCACAGTTGCTCAAGATGAGAGATGAGACTCACTCTGCATATGTGTCTGTGTGTGTGTGTGGTCCATAAGCTAGAGAAAGCGGTTTGTGTGTGTGTGTGTGTGTGTGTACTTGAGAGGATGCAGTGAATGAATGCTGGAATGAGACAAGCCGAATGCACACGTCTGAGAGAGTAAGAGTGTACAGATGGTTACTCGCCAGGGGAGAGATATGGCTGGAGCCTAACTGCGAATCTTCAGGAGTTCTAGGAGTGATGCCTCTCCCATTTATTAACAGCCCCATATATCACCACCTTTTACTGCCGTAGCTGTGAGAAAATACAGGTAAACTAAACTGCCTCTAGCCCACATAAACTCAATATCACAAACAGGCAGAGGCAGCGGCAACATAATGTATTCACATTTACTTATAATCAAACCAACACTGAAGCAAATGGGCTGTTTTTTTTTTTACTTAATAGTTGGAAGCCCAAGACACACTCTAACGTTTACGTTACCGGACATTGACAATATGGTTCAAGGAGGACCGCCTCTGAAAACTTCTATTTGACCTCTATTTTACGTCAAATTAAGATGATTAAAATACCACTATCATCTGAGTTTTGTCCAATTTGGCAAAAACCCGATTTCACTTATCTATGGTCACAAACGTGGTGATTTAATTTTCCTCAGATGCATTAGTGCTGTTCTTTATATTCATTAAGGTATTACAAGAAAACAGCGTGGAAAGTCGATCGATTTGAAGAAGTTTTAAATGAGTCACTGAATTACTTAAAAGGGTAGAGTTGCTCCTGCGGTGTACTAAATGCTGCCTGGGACGGACATCTCATTATTTCTTTAACGGAAAATCAAATTATACTTGGTGATCGATAGTAGGCTAGTCTTGTTTCCTCGGCCAAACAAGGACAGCAAGTCACAGTACGATTTAGTCTATCAGTCAACAAATCGATCATTGTCAGTAGGACATGGACATTCCCACAGTGCACCACAACAAAGACATGTATTGCAGTGCAATCTTTACGAAAATTACGTAAAATAGTTTACAAACATTCCCTCAAAAGGGAATATGTGGTTTTAACTTGTCCGTTAGTCTTGGTCATGTCGAGTGGTGATACAAAAGTAATAACGTTACACTAAAGTCAGATGTTATCGTCATCGTAGTAACGTTATACTCGTGTGTATGGTGCGATCTGTCTGTTAGGCTATGCTATCTGTGTGAAGTCTGTGAATGGTTGAGGACTGTTGTGTTTTTCGATAGGCTACTCACATGGCCGATGGTATAACCACTGTCCGCCTCGGGCTGGACTCCTCGGGCGATCTGACACGCAGGGCAGGATAGAGCATAGTGGCGCAGCGAGATGACAATTTGCAGCTGAGTCAGGTAAAGTTCCGCTCAGAAACAGGACATGGAAATGTGCACATAAGCCAGCAAAGGACAGGCGATGATTTAACGGTCCTTTCTCCACACGACCGTAAATCGTTAGAGCAAAAGGCAGGCGGAGAGTGGAACGGGCTGCTCCTGTGCTCCAAGGAACTCATCCAATCAAAGCGACACAGTTCAGTACCCCCGAGATAGGCTCGCACTGCCAGTGAGGGGTATTTTACAGAACACTCACCTGTCCCACTTGTGAATTATTACCGTCGTTCAACTGCTGTATAGAAACTCAGCTTCTTCACAACAATATTCGTGACACTAACCTACAACCAGGTCTTAAGCTAGCTTTTGCTCACGTAAGTTTAGTTTCACAACAGCGGACATGACGGAACTACTTCCAGAAAACAGCCGTTTCTTCTCTCCACTTCTGAAACTGACGTTAACTTTCTCTTACAACGAGGCGGAGCAACATGCTACCATTTCCTGGAACACAAATTACGGAATCTCCCTTGGAGAGACGTGTTGGCTCTCCAGTTATAGTTTGAGCGTCAGAGTTACCCCACTTATAGTTAGCAGTTTGATATGACGTGTGCTTATAAAATAATCTAATGTCACCTATTTTATTGGGTTGGTATTATTGTGGAAATTATTATCATAAAGAAGATGGAGTTTGTTTTAGTATATACAATATTAACTTGAGAGTGTAATGACATTATTTATTCATTGAAAATCAACTTTATATCAGGTGTGCATGAAGTAGCCTAGGGCCCTAGTCTATCTTGCTCTGCCTATGTGCCGTCATGGTAATATGAACTTTCACTATCAAATCGCAAAAAAGAATTGACAGTTAAATTGTGAGACTGAATATTAAATTGCCATTTGTGACCAAGGTACCATAGCAAAATGGAATCCAATTCAGCACGTTTATTAAATTTGTTAATCAAAAGAATTCAAATTGAAACAAAAAAAAACATTGTCTCTGCCTATTAAAATACAATTTGTAAACGCAAACTGCGAACTACATTATTAAATTGTACAATGAATTGGCAATTGCATAATGTAATGCCTTTTTGAATTTCAGATTGCAGACTGAATTCCCATTTGAATTTCTTATATGCTTCCATACTGAACAGATAAAGCTTAACAAGCCATAAGTAAGTAGGCTACGTAAGTAAATAAATAAACATCACTGGGATTTGGAATTGAGTAGAACCGAGAATTGAATGCTTCAATTCACTGTCGTATCCTTCTGACTATCAATTCTTCTTATCAACTCCTCTAAAGCCAGCATGTTTCTCAGACCATGGTCAATGGATTTTACAAATTTGTATACAAATTTGATGCAAATAAGCAGAATTAATATAAAACCCTATACATTTCCGCACCTACCTGTAATGTGAACACATGGACAAATACCTTGGAAAAAAAACTGTTGTTGCCATACAAGAAAAGTACATGCATACACAGACCACAGAGATTCATGATTGGTTTGTCTACGTGCTATGTAGACATCTGTCTGTGTAGATTCACATTCATCCAGGTCATGGCAGTCAGTGTTCAGTTATATGCAACTGAGCTTCTTTTGGGAGTTTGAAGACATTTCACCTTTCACCCAGAAGGCTTCTTCAGTTCTGGCCTTGTGATGGGAAGACCCGAATATTTATATGGGTGTAACTGTGAGCTGTAGACCACACCTCCCATCATGTGACAATTATTACAAGTAAGCAACTCTTACAAGTGCAAGGGCACCACCATCCAATCTCACCCACCAGGAGAGAAGAGCTCTAGCATCTCTAAGCAGGCATAAAAGCATCACCATACTACCAGCTGACAATGGAGGATGCACAGTTGTGCTAAACACAACTGAGTATCATTACATTTATGCATTTAACAGACACTTTTATCCAAAGCGACTTACAAAAGAGTATAACATTCAGGCTACAACACAATGAAAGAAACTAACAAGAGGGCATATTGCTAACATAAAAATTGCAGTATTTTAAGTTGAAAGTACAATAGTGTAATACAAGTGCAGTATAAAAGAGAGATTAAGTATAAGAGGTTAAGTGCATTCCTGGTATTCAGAAGTCCTCTTACGTGGAGGAGGAAGAGAGCCAGGCTTTGACCTCTTTCAAAGGAATAACACCTAGCCATTGGTTTAGATATGTAGATGGTACTTGGTGCAAGATCAAAAGCCAAGAAGTGAATGCCTCTACTAAACACCTCAACTCAGTCAACCGCTACATCAAGTTCACCAGGGAGGACACCATAGACAGGAAACTACAATTTTTGGATTGTGAGGTACTCTGGATTGTGAGAATGATGGAAGCCTGGTCACAGAGGTCTACAGGAAACCCCCACACACCAACCAGTACCTACTGTTGACTGGTGACTCTCATCACCAATTTGAACAGAAACGGAGCATCATCAGGACCTTACAACACCAAGCAGAGAGCATCCCATCTAAAACAGAAGGAAAATAAAAGGAGCACACACATCAAGAAGACAATAAGAACTTGTGGCTACTGTACCCCTTGGCATTCATCAAGACAGGGAAGAAACATGAAAATGGAACCAAATCACCAATCAACACAAAGAAAAGCAGCAGAAGGAAGCACACCGTGGTCTCCTACGTATCTGGAATATCTGAGAAACTAAGGAGAATCTTCAGCAAGTTTAACTGCACATTACCATCAGAGCAGTTAACATTCTGTGGATCCTGTGATCATTCTGTCTCAGGCAGTTTAACTACTCATTACCACCAGAGCAGTTCACACTCTTTGGATGCTGTGATCTAATGACAATTCAACTCCAATTCACACATTGACCTACGCTATGTGGATTTGTTTGCAAACCAAAGAATAGGAACCAGCAATGATCATTTTTGATCAGTATGCTGACTGGCAGGGTAATAAATGTGATGCTTTTTAATTCTGTTTTGGTTTCATTTAACAGTGGCTCACGATTTTAGATCCAGCAAGTGTAATTACTGCGGAATATAGCTAGAAGCGGTCGAGAGCCTCCAGCCTAGCAAGTGTTGGGCAGTAGCTTCACTATAAGTAGCAACTAGCTAGTAAGCAACTAGCTAGTAAGCAAGCTAATTAAGCTAAACTAGTAAGATACTAGTTTAATTACTTTCCTGAGTAGTGTGGTTGTAGCAAAGCTATTTTCTGAATCTTATAGCTTTTCATTCGCTGAGTTATTTTTTGTCCATGTAGTATGGTAGCGTTCCCATAAGATACAAATTTCAGTGCATCAGCTCACAGCAGCAAATCTTCCATCTAGGCCAAATATGGAAGATTAGTTCTTTGCAATTATGGGATGGATTTGTTGCATGAGAGGTGCCATAATAATAATAAAGAAATTTCTATGTATACAAAAATCACTCTTCTATGCACATTACAGTAAATTCAACTACTAAAATCATATTAGAAAGCTTTATATACTATAAAGCTGTAGAACAAAATGCCGTAGGCATCATAAGAAATACTATATAGCCAATCTGCCATTTTTTCAGGACCCAGTAAAGCACACACATGCACATGCTATTCTCCCATTTGTTCTATTCTGGGCGCAGAATGTGGAAGTAACACTTAGATTATTGTTGTGAAAACTTTTTACCTATATAAAAGTACAATTAATTACTATTAGTTGGTTACTATTGTATGTCTACTGGAGAGACCTGTTAGTTTGGTCACAAATGATCAGAAGAAGCCAGAAGGCTGGATCATTTAATTTATGGTGTAGTCATGGTGTGACTTTGTGAGAAAGTAGATCCACAAGGCTGATCTAGTCAATTTGGTTGTTATAGTTATCATACTAAAGAGCACTGATATGGAACAGTGATTAAACTTTTTTACCAGATCTACATCATAGATGTCCCATTATCGGGAAATAACACCCTGTCAGCCAGTCAGAAAACAGTAAGCCTATTTCATTTCTCTGGGTGATAAGGGATGAATAAAGTATTATCCTATCTTATCTTATCTTCTTCTTCTTCTTCTTGCAACAGTATGCCACATTGTGGCAGATATAAAAATATAACATCCAGCTTCTCACCATCCCCTTAGAACATCTCTGAAGTTTGAAAGTAAGACAGTCATTCCACGTCAGTTCAACCAGGGCCCACACACTTAGGTCTCAAAAAAACTCAGAAAAAATTACCAGGTGTGCATATGTTACCCAGGATACTCTCTGTAAATTATTTTTTATGTAAGATCAATACTTTACAAGTTACAGACAGTTTTACCAGTGTTGTCTAGTTTGCTGTGGTGAATATACTGTGGTGGGTATACTGTCCTGTACTATTATAGTGCGGTCAGTATAGCTGCCCACGTTTTATGGGATATACGCAAACCCAATAACTTCTTAAGTGATTATACAGCGAATACCTGCGTATCACGTAAACTACAGCCCTGAGGAACATGTTGATTCTGTTCAGCCTCTTTTCTTATCAAAGATCTCAAGCCCATAGTACTTAGTCGGGATGTGGTTTTGATACGTCAAAGCATTGCCAAGATAAGATTCACTTCCTGTTTCACAACTTTGCCACCCATTTTGGTGGGCTCAGACAGAATGTGAGTGTGTATGTGGTGTGTAGTTGTGTGTGTCTGTCTGTATATGTGTGTCTGCCTATGTGTATTTATGTGTGTCTCTGTGCACGTGCTCCTGGTTGTGTGTGTGTGCATGTGTGCATGTGTTTGGTCAACAGCTCTCACTTGTCTATGTGTATATGTGTGTGCTTGTGTGTGTGCATGCGCCTGGCTCTGTGTTTGTGTGTAGTTGTGTGTGTGGGTTTTAAATGGCTTTGGTCAACAGCTCTCACTTAAAAACACTTCCCTGGCTAGAACTGTCAACATCATTTAGAAGGGAGATTTCACTGCACTTTGCAGTCACCCTTTTCTATGGTTTTCAACTTCATTTTAATATGCTTTTCTCTGCTGGTGCCACTCTAACATCTAGAGTGAAGCAGTGCATTATGACATCATCACTCCAATGATACCCATTTATTTCAATGGCATAGAATTTCACCAAAAAACGGGAATAACAAATGAACAACAAGGGGTAGGGCAACCATTTGAAGAGCTCGTCTGGATCGGGTGTGTTAGAGTTGGAACGGTATCTCTATCTTGCACATCCTGGGAGTAATTGTGTATCCAAAAATTTTGTCGGAATAATAATGATGAGAAAAAAACTTAAGAAGACAAATAGTGTGCCTTTGGCAAGCACACTAATAAGTGTGCTTAATTTTACAGTTTTTTTCAATCGCTAACAAGCTTTTGTCCGATCATCAGCCTCATTTTCAAAACTCTAAATACAATTTGCATGCCATCGGCCTGTTCTGGCCATACAGTTGACACATTTCTCGCCCTTTTCAAACTATATGCAGTGAATGATGCAATGATGCATTTCTATAATGTTTACATATTCGTTACATATACACCAAAATGATGTATCTTATATGTCTTATTTGCAAATGCTTACACAACAGAATGCCAGAAATGGAAATCTTATGTCCAAAACCTTAAATGCAGTACAAAACCCTTAGGTCAACATGCAATAACAGCAGCACAGCAGGTACACAATGATGTTTTGTTGTATTTGGAGTTTTGATAAAAAGTGATTACAGATTGGGTAAAAGCATGTTAGCAGCTGGGAATAACTCCATGCCTGTGCAACTGCAACAGTTCTTGAAGAATATCTATGAAACATTTATTACGTAATGTAAAATGACTGACTCTTTTTAGAAACTGCACACATCACTGTGAACACTTACACAAATATAATTGGTGGTTACTGTAAGTAAATGGAACTGGGGGTTTGAAGTCAATGTAGTCCATGAAGTTGTTGATTTGAAATACACAAAAATCAATGTAGTTTCAGAAATGCTATAACTTGTTAGTATTTTGAAAGTCAGGATACACTGGCTGACTACATGTGCATGGTGTAAAGAAAACACATGCTAAACTAGGCCAACTTTAACTCTGTGCAATATCACAATTCTATGTGCTATATTTAATCATAATTCTATGTGCAAAATCATGTATTATGAATATTTATTAATTTATTCTGGAACTTTTATGTCATTGCACTGAAAGGCGGGCAGTCGCACAAAACATTTACACGCAAAAATTTGTGGTCGCACTCAGAAATTGCGAGATGCCATGCAAAATTTGGATCTATTTTGAGGGGTGGAGGACAAATGAACAAAAATAATGAACAAACGAATGTGTAGAAAATACAATTTTATGTGTTTTAAAACTTTTTAAACATAATTTATACAGAATTGTTGTGTAAAATCAGTACAACATAAATGGGGCTCGTAGCAGATACCTCTACGGTTGTGGTTACCTGCATCACTAAGCTTTCAGCTTCCTGCATAGCTGCGGCCGAACCACGTCTGTGGATATGTCTCCTACCAACCACACTTTCACTCGTGTTATACTGCTGAAGTATACAGGGCAAAAAGTAAAAATTTTAGCGATTAGCCATTTTGGGCGAGAATCTGTGTAGATCAAATGCGCACAACCTCATATGCGTAAATAAGGACTTACGCGCTGATGGGTGAATTTTGCCCTTAGTAAAGATTACTGAGAGCAGAGAGCAAAAGCTTGATCAACAGACGATTCTTAAATAATTTTAGCATCCTGTCTACCGTCCACAGACTGAGTGCAATTATCTTACACTCAAACACAGCTTAGCTCGCTTGGGCTTCTTGTAGCTATAAATGCCCAGTAATTAGGTCATCAAATTTGACATAAATGTCTTGTAAAAGTTTTTACGGTATAGAGACTCAATCAATTATACTTTAAAACAGTGACATCAGCAACTATGGGGCCTTGATGAAATGGCTAAGCATTAATGATCTCACATATACAAATTCTCACAATTTTACATACAAGTACATGCACACACACAAAAGCTTCATTAAAGAAACAAACTCATCCAGGAAAATACATTTTTCGCTAGTGAGCAGATGTGGACTGTTAACCCTGGCTTGCAGCATTAAAATGAGTTATGACACCGCATCAAAGCTGTCACATATTTAAGGGCATCCTTCGTCATCAGCACAATTAAATCAACACTCACACAGAACACACTTCATGCGGATTCAAGACCGGTCTCGAGACCATTTTCTGCTTTCTCAGTCTTGTCTGGGATTCAAAAATGAAAATACTTGACTGGACATTGCTACCATCTCTTTATGGAAATTTGTCTGAATAAGAGCATCTGCAGTTGGTTGCATAATTGTCACTTTCTGAGTCAAATTGCTGTAACGGTCCTTAAAAAGCCAGTCTTATCTGAAAGAGAAACACATACATGTTGTCAAATTTAAAGGACACAACACTGCTTGTAGAATTAACTAGCTGTCAATTGTGTACAGATGAGTACAACTGTGCCATCTTGGAAATTCTGCACTTTATACATGTATTAATTTGAGAAGCATTAACATCACTATACATTCGGAGTGAACATGTTTAAATTTGCCATGCATTAACATGATGATACATTCAGATTCAGTTTTTACACACCTATCTTTATCATTATTATTAATATGGACAATATAATAGGCCTACACTTAAAACTATGCATATCAATAGAGTGTGAAAAAATAACAGCACTGACATCTTGTGACTGAAGTATATGCATTGCAGAGTTCTCTAGAATTAGCGTGCCAACTGACTACTGCCAGGTCGTCTTGTCTTGTAATACCAGTTTATGTCTGAGGCGGCAATAGTGAGTCACAAACCAGTGCAAAGACACCTAAAGACGAAGAAGTCACACGGCTTCTGGGCTGCTTGAAAAGTGACAAGGGATTTCAAATTTACTTGAAAGCAACAAATGAGAAAGTAACAGAAAATATTGCGGTAATGAATGTTGACAAAATGTTTCGTTGTGAGAATGAAACTTGAATGCTAAGAGGTACTGCGAGTGGAGAGAGCCTAACTAACAGGCTAACTTGAAAACTGCAAATTTAACATCAGACAAACACCAAACATATGTTATGATGTTCCCAGTTTGGTCATTTTAGCTGTGTTTTTCATGTTTTAGTTTATCATATTGACTTCAGCGAGCAAGCTAACTAGGTTATTTGGACAATGTAACGTTAGGTTGATGGTCAAATTACATCCTATGTGGGCGGAAACACTGCCTCCTTTGTAATATGAAGTATGATTAGATTAGATTAGATTAAACTTTATTGCCATTACTCATGTATAAATACAGGTAACGAAATGCGGTTTGGCATCTAATCAAATGTAATATATGTTTTTTTAAAACGGAATTTTACCTATAAGGATAGCTTTCCTGCACACAGATTAATCTCTGACGGAGAAAATGTCAATGGAAATCACTAAAGAGTTTAGTTTATTTAGTGTTACTCTAGTTTATTTAGTGTTACTCTAGTCTATCAGAGTTGGATCTTTGGATTAATGTGGTATGGGCTGATAAAGTTCTGTTCTGTCCTTATCGAAAATCCTAACAATGATCTGAAGAACAATTACCTGAAATTGTGGTGAGCCCTTTTTTCCTGTGTTGCATGCATGAACACATAAAATTATTAGAAAAGTGTTTTCTGACACAAAACAAAGAGACAAAAACTGTGAGTTTCTATGTGAGAGGTAAAGTCAGACAGACAGACAAACAGAGAGAAACATGAGATCTTGCAAAATTGTTTCTTTCTTTTTTCTTTTTTTAGGTTCACGGTTGATACTGGGCTCCATTCTGCCCATTGGTTGCTACCATGCAGTTCTGTGAATGAGGAGATGCTGTAGTCTATTTCAACTATATCAGCCTATACTAGCCTATTTCCAGTATAAGCTACTTATTGGCTGCAGTTCCCAAATTTAATCATTTAAAAAACATTAACTGGTCTGTTTGGTGTCTGCACAGACCTGCTCACATAGATTGTTTTAGGTCATTTAGACTTGGCCTACTCTCAGTCCTTTCGTGGCACTGGATAAATCGGAAATAGGAAGGTGTTGATGTGAAGCGGAATTGTCTCATTAGGCCTGAAGCCTTAGGCACTGGGTTGAGTTTTGCATTGTTACAAGTGTCGGGAAAACCTAATGATGTGTCCAGTGCATTCGCAGTTTTAGGTCTAGCCTACATAAATAAAGTGATCTAGGCTACTCAATCATTTGTGGGTTTTGGCTGACATAAAAAAGAAAACCTGAGTTATAGTGTAACTAAATAAAGGGGTTTTAAGCCCAATTTCCTTAATTTTCCTTTATGGCCTTTTTGGCAAACTTTGCATAATGAACCACCAACATTTAGTCATCTGTTCATTGCCCTAATACCCATGTTGTCTGGAAAATTCATCCAAATCTATGCAGTACTTTATCTCGTACACAAACAGACAAACGGCGGCGAAAAGGTTGGCAGAGGTAATAAACGGTGTCTGTGCCTTGTGCTTACAAACCTCCATAAACCATAAAACTTGGTTGGCAATAGTAGGCTTGTCAGTGAGGTAACGCAACCCCCTCTTCCACTGTGAAGCGCTTCGGGGGTCCTAAAAAAGCGCTATATAAATGTAAGTAGTTGTTATAATCACAGTGGCAAAAGTGTTTGTTACACTCACAGGTATTTTTATCCATGGGGACGAATATTGCAGAAATGATTGAATGCTGCAGAGCCATATATAGGCTACGGCTCTGATGTGCTCAAAGATTTCACATCTCCAATGTGAGGCCCCCAGCTGAAGCCTGAGCAAGTATGTGCGTTAAAGTGCCTCTGCACATACAAGTAGCCTATAAATATGAACCCCGCCTCTATCTCCTGTAGTAATGTGCACTTTTTTTACTGTGGGAATTGATAAATGCTGCATATAAAGCTGCATTTTTGTTCATTTGTTAAAGAAAATACTCACATTGACGACATGGCTAATCATTTTGACTATCTCTTGTTCATTAAGAATAGGACAAAAATGTCCAACCTGGTTGAGAACTTTTCATTTTGATGACAGTTTCATCGGCAAAAATTCTCACTTCGGAGACATAAGCAAAGCATTTTGAGAAAGTTATTTGCTTTTGCAGGTCATCCATTGTAATTTGCAGCTAACTGTTTGGAGAAATGCACTAAACCCTGGTACAAACATTACCATTACCATTACCATTACCATTACAAAGATTACCATCACAAGCTTCACTTAACCAAATCTTTGGGGAAATGAAGTTTTAAACATGTGATAGTTTTGTGTCATAACCTACTTAGTGGTGAAGAGGACTCAGTACCCCTTGGTTTTTAACCCACAAGTCAAACCATATTCTTCTGACCTAGAAACACCAGAGAGGAAATGGCAGCATAGAGTCTTTAAGTTTCCATCATTGACACTAAATGCAACACTTCTGTATCGTAATGAACAAAAAATACATCTCACCTCACACTTTGTGGTATCAATCCAACGAAAGTAAGTCTAATTGTTGAAATTAGGTTACCTGCAGTATTTCAGTCTTCCTGAAGCAACAAGTAAAATGTCCAGAAATCAATTCAAATTAACTTGCTCTGTTTTCACATTTTCACCATATTTGTTAATTTTTATAATTGCCTCTACTGGGGCAGAACAGTATGTGTCAGGAAATTGGAGAGGGAAGGAGTGGGATCAGAAAATGCCCTTGGACCAAATGTGTGCTGCAGCTACATTTGTCCATACACTCACTGAGTAGAGGCATTGTGTGGAGGCCAGCCAGTCTAATTTAATGTGTTGAT
This sequence comes from Tenualosa thibaudeaui, assembly GCA_027481765.1. Classification (NCBI taxonomy): domain Eukaryota; kingdom Metazoa; phylum Chordata; class Actinopteri; order Clupeiformes; family Clupeidae; genus Tenualosa; species Tenualosa thibaudeaui. The sequence continues at coordinate 2,211,714 of JAIFZK010000130.1, read as the reverse complement.
TCATACACCTTTATAGAGCGCTTAATATACATGTCAGTGACAAAAACAGTGTGTTATAACTGTTAGTGTGTTATAACTGCCCTTTTTGTCATTCACTGCCCAATACTGATGCACCTGAGCTGTACATAGTAACAGGAAACAACACTCTTGCAGTATTCACCATGTCACCTCATTTTGCAGCTAAAGGGGTTGAGGGGTTCTGAGGGGTTATGAAGGTCCTACCTGTGGAGGACTTGTTTGACTTGTGCAGCATTGGCTTGAAGCAGAGCAAAAAAGACCACAGCAGAGCGACAAGGCCCAGATTACTGTTCCTGTCTTCTTCCTCATCATACTCTTCACTGTGGGTCTCCTCCCTAATGAAGCATATAGGAAGCCAGGCAAGTTTATTTATACTAGTTCAATGTGCTGATCTATCTATCTATCTATCTATCTATCTATCTATCTATCTATCTATCTATCTATCTGTCTGTCAAACATTTAGTCTTTGGCGGCATTCAGGCTGACATGTTTTTCTGACATCCTTGCAGTCAAATTCAGTCGTTTCTCTATGGAAGGATGCGACATGACCGTTGCAATGCACCTTGCGTTGAATATGAGAAAAAGAAATGAGCCTAAACACATACTCAAAGTTAAAATTAGTTCAACTTTTGAGGTCGCATTTTCTGTGGTGAAAATGTGGTTAGCAATGGGTTGTTGCTTAGCTGCCAGTAATAGCTAAGTCAGGGAGTTAGCTGTTTTGCCAAATCTATACCGTCATGGCAACAAGAATCAATTTCAACCTTGCATGTTTTTGTCACTACTTTAGAATACTCATGTTTTTGGAGGTGAAAACAGTGTTCGGTCTGAACAGCCCCTTAGCATGCTACAAAGACTGTAAAGTCGCTTACTGTAAGAATATTCTTTGCTATATCGACCTTAACCTTTGCGCTTTCTGCTTGGATTTGTATGGAAATTTCTGGCTCTGAGCTTGCGTCACAACATTTTAGTGGGAATTAATCTTTGCACATGAGGCCCCTTGAGGTCTTCTTTCCATGTCTATGACTATGTGTCTGCTCTCTTGAACTTTTAATTAGAAAGTTTAATCTTTGTTCCTTTTAGGTTGTTGCATAAAATACAGCTCTATACTAGTTCCTTTTCTTTTATAACAGGAATTACTATAAAAAATCATATGGGTCCATGCAGTATTGATGCAGTTATGTGAGTATATGTATATACACTCTGTGTTATAGACACTCAAACAGAAAAATTAGACCAACTCTAACAGGCAAAATGTTTTGTGTTGATCCCAAAAAAGAATGGGTACGGCGTTTATTGAGTAAACTGAGGTTTGTATCTTTTTTGTCATACTGATGTGAAGATTCTGTCCATACAAACTGCAAAATTAAAATTAATTTTCTAATTTCTTTGTATGCAGACCCAGATCAAGGCTACTTAGAAACAAACAGACACCTAAAGGCACACAAGTAACTGTGGACACACAAGTAGCAGTGAACACACACTTGCCAGACATACAAGTAAATGTAGACAAACAAGCACCTGTAGGCATACAAGTACTTGTAGACACACATGTAACTGTAGAGACATATGTAACTATAGACACACAAGCACTGATGCTGACACACATGTTACTGCAGACACACACTTACCAGACACACGAGTACCTGTAGACACACAAGCACTTGTCGACACACATGCAACTGTAGACACACATGTGACTAGAGACATATGTAACTATAGACACACAAGCACTTGTTGACACACATTTAACTGTAGACACACATGTGACTGTAGAGACATATGTAGCTATAGACACACAAGCACTTGTTGACACACATGTTACTGTAGACACACATGTGACTGTAGAGACATATGTAACTATAGACACACAAGCACTTGTCGACACACATGTAACTGTAGACACACATGTAACTGCAGACACACTTGTAACTGTAGACTCACAATCACCTGTAGACACACAAGTATCTGTGGACAGTTCAGGCAATGAAGTTGTACAGGGGCTTGCCGCATACGATGGCCCTTGGCTGGAGAGAGGACGCTACTGCATCTGTAACCTAAAGTCTGCAGAAGCCTGTCAGAATCACCTCTGGACTGACACGTGAAGAATCTAAAATTTCATCTCATTCATGTTTGTTTTTGAGAAAATTTTTTGCAAGAGAAAATTAGGAAAAGGGGAAAGTTTGTGATGATGACAGGAGGAAGTACAACCCGAAACCAGAACTTTTTGGGGAAAAAAATAGCAATAACATTGTATATTCTCACCTTCAACTTAATGTGAATTTGTTTGCAAACCATGTATAGGAACCAGTGATGATTTTGGTAGCGTTACATTGACTGAAAAGCAGGTAATAAACACCATTTGGTTCAGTTTCAGTTTCGTTCTCACTGTCTCACCGATTAAGATCCTGCAAGTGTAGTAACCGTAAAATTTATGCTAGAGGCGGCCTTCAATCACCATTTATTCTGAGCCATTTATTCATCAGAGTGACTACAAAGCTTATAAATTGACCTGAAACATTACCTGGTGTGTCTTTAAGGTAATTCAGAACTATTTGTGTAATTAATGGAGCCCTTTGTTCACATAAATTAGCAAACATGCACTCTCACATTAGTGTTTAGGCATGAAAACTCAAATTTCAGCAAAATTCGCCATTTTGGAATCAAAATGGGCCATCCATGCAATTTGTGCAGATCCGCATGTGCCATCCAAAGAAAATTGATGTCCACTCATACTCTTGACACATCTTTTGAACCGTAACTCTTACAGGTTTGTCCCTATGAGTTATACAAGTCAACACACATACATACAGTTCACACATGTTCACAGTCTGAATACTTTATTTCCAACTTCCTTCTTTAACATAATGGTTTGTGTAATCAAGCAGACGGGATAAAGATATCCCTGGAAACCAAAATAGCTTATATACTATGAGCCTAGTAGGAGTGTGTTGGTGTCCCTGAAACTATAGATGGAAACTCCCAAAAATACAGCCAATTTAAAACATTTTTGTTTCTCAAAAGGTGGTGCTACAGTACACAAGGATGGTTGAGGGCTCATTGGATCTGCCCAGCTAACAAAGCTAACAGCCATCAACCAAAATTGTCCTCAATATCGCATTTGGAGGTGTGCCAAGTTGACAATGCACATTGGACAGTTTTAAACAACATAAATACCTGAAAGCATTGCCCTCAGAAATAGGCTAGTCTGCATCTAATTGGTGCTCAGTGTGTAACAATCAACCAAAATTGTCCTCAGTATCGCATTTGGAGGTGTGCCAAGTTGACAATGCACATTGGGCAGTTTAAACAACGTAAATACCTGAAAGCATTGCCCTCATAAATAGGCTAGTTTGCATCTAATTGGTGCTCAGTGTGTAACCCCATCACGGGTGCTAGTCACCCAGCACAGTACCGGCTACTGAAGAGTTACGCTAGATACAATAAAACAATGGCGCAACAGAATGGTTTCTGATATCCTAACAAAACTACAGTAAAAATAGAATATGTAAAAGTATAAACTTATTTATTAATAAGAAATTATAATAATGGCAATAGAAAATATTCTTAATAAGAAATGTTTCCCTAAGAAGCACAGAATGCAGTTATAAAATTGAATAAAATAGTGAAACACAGGGGCAAGAGATAATAAACAAAAACAACTACATGTAAGAGACATCATGTCAAAAAAAGTGCATAAATACACAAGAGTGCAGGCAACACATTTATGATAAGAAACAGGTCAAAGTATCAAAAGAATAGGAAAGTGAAAAAAATACAAGCACGCTTTTGTGGCTCGGACGGGGGTGCACTGGTGGCAGTTCTCTGAGCTGTAGTCAGGATGGCATCTGCTGAACTGCTCTCCAAATCACCATTGATCCAGGTGAGACGAGAGAGCGTGTGTGTGTGTCAGTGTAAGTGTAGGTTAATGTTACTCATGATCCACCATCCCGACCAGGCGAATCAGCTCGCAGAAGCTGTACTGAGAAGCACAGCCCAGTTCACTTCTGTTTGTAATGAAGATATGGTTACATGTCTGCCAAATGAACAATTAAGTAAAAATAAAAAATAAAATAATAATAATATAAATAAATAAATAACCATCACTGGTGTAAATATAAAAATAAATAAGCTATGAACACTCCTAATATTTTTGTTTTAATTTTTGCCTACCTTAAAGACACTGGTCTGTAATATAAAGCAGTATAGTGTAAAATGTAATACAGTATTTTAGCTCCCTCATGTGGTTGTAGAGAGGACTACCCAGAGAAACCAATATACTGAGACTTTAAATCTCTTGACAATCTCTTATAATTAACATTAAAATAGTTATAACATTTGTGCCATAATAGAAGATTTGGGTAATCTGTGGGATTTCACCACAGACAATAACCATTAATCAGACAAAATAGCTGAGTCCTAATCTGCTCACTAACACCCAATAAGGGTAAAGGGGTTCAAGGACACAAACAAACCTGAGCATGGTTTCATACATGAAATAATGTATTTAGTGGCATGGTAGACATCCACAGGATGGTAACAGCTAAAGCAAATACATACAGCACACTACAATTCGTAACAGAATAGGTGGACACGTGCACACACACACACAAACACACACACACACACACACACACACACACACACTCCACTGGTAGGCTGGAGTACACAGGGACTATTAGTGCAAGAAAATATGAATAGGATACAGGAGAGCTGAGATACTGCGGGGCAGATAGGTAGGCTCACTAAGTGGAGTTGGGCCAGAAGATACACACCACACAGGACCACACACACACTACCACACACACACAAGAAATCAGTCCAAAGAAAACAACCAAGTGCACCACAGCAGGAGAAGTGAAAGGACACCACCACCAGTTCCCACCTTGGCCCAAATTTCCTGTTTAGCGGGAGAAATAAGGTGAAGTCAGTACATAAAAAAACAAACATATTATTTACTGTTAGTATTACACTGGGCCTTAGAGAGCAATGCAATCTGAACTATGTACTGTACATATGGTTTTGATAATAAAGCTAACTTTGACTTTGACTTCTAGTTGCAGGACCATTAATACCAGTTCATACACTACTATATACAAACAAATAGCAACTTTTCTGAATATTCAAACACAATACATGCACTGACAGCACTGGACACTTATGCCGTTCACTAACAATGAACAAAAAGAAAAACACTGAGGGTCACTGTTAACAGTGAACCACCATAGTTTGGTTGTGACTAACAAAAAAAAACATTTGAGAAAACATTCATGACAGGACATAGTCAACGAGATGGACAGGGTACAAGGCACAAAAATAAATTAATTAACAGAGCAAATGAACAATTAAGACAAGGCATTCATTGTGGCATGGAGGCATGGCACCTGGAGATGGCCAGTTAGTCTTCCTCTGTCACAGTTTTATCTACAGGTACAGGAACATGTCATAGCCATTGGACAGGCATAGAAATAACAATGCAATGCCACTCACATATACCTGGTGACAAAGCACTGCTTTCCACATGGCAAAGAGAAGAGATACATTAGCAGAAAGCTAACCAGACTCATGGACATGAAGTGTATACAGACATCCACAATAAATAGACAAAAGACATACGACATACAAGTTAACATATACGCTTCCAGCAAGAAGGAAAGTTCAAGGTAGCTCTTCTTGGTAGCTAGTGTAGGTTGAAAAAAGTGAAATGTGCAATATGTAAGGTGAAATAAGTGAAGGTGCAATTTGTAAGTGCAAGTGTGAAAGCAGCATGGACATTAGTGTGTGTGAGATTGTTTTTGGATGTCAGTAACATGTTCATGGAATGTTCATGGAATCTTAACTATCTCTATAGCACATCTGTATATTGCCCTTTATATTGAATCTATATAGCACATCTGTATATTACCCTCATTATCTCTTCACCTTACATGTATATTGCTCTTCTGCCTAATTATTATTCTGCCTATTTATTATTACTACTCTGCCTATTTATTATTATTATTACTACTACTACTATCTGAATATAATTTGCTCTTAACCGTACATACTGCATATACTGTATATACTGCACTTGCTGCTCTTTGCACTTCTGATTAGATGCCAAACCGCATTTCGTTACCTGTATTTATACATGAGTAATGACAATAAAGTTGAATCTAAAAAAAAAAACTAATGTTTCTGCTAGCAGTTCCTATTCTTCTGTCTGTTTCTCTCAGTCCAGGAAATGCTTCCTTCATCTTTTTTTTGTAATTATGAGGTATGTGATTTTTGATCTCAGAAGCTCTTTAACCATCTTCTTTGACATGACATGATATCTCTTTTCATTCTCTTTTTCCCTTTCTTGTATTAAACTTCTGTTTGTTTCCTTCTTTTTTGCACCTCTCCATCCAGGAAACGCTTCTCTCATTTCTGCCATTTTCCCTTTGTTTTGACCCACCACCACACCACCTTTTTATTATTAGTTCATATTCACTTCTTCCTGTCCATTTCTTGTTTCCTTTGCTTTATTTGCCTCAGAGGCCCTGAGCCTTTCCAGTTCCACCATTGCTTTGTGCTGATTGTGTTCATCAGCAAGTCTTCTCCCCTCATGCTTCTCCTTACTTCACTTGAGTTTGGAGGTTCTTCCTGATTGCCCTTGCAGACTTGTCTTGAACTCTTAGTTTCCAATAGCAGCCAGTCACTGATGTTAAGTTAAATTTCTTTTTTCTCTCTTTTCATGTGAACTGCTAATGATCTTTCTTTTAGCTCTTACTCCTGAAGCCCCAGGCTCCATCTTTGGTATAATTTCTTGACTCAAGGGTCATGAGCCCTTTGTTCATCTTCAAAGTGCTGTATTCAGCTGAGATGCTTCTCTCTGTCTAGTTCCTGCATGTTCATTGCCTCCCTCTCCCGCATTTCAAATAGTTCAAGATGGACATCGTCTTGCACCTAAGATTTTTTGAGCTAGGAAGTGGGGGGAAGTCCCCGTATCACATTTCAGACTCCTCACGACCAGCATTGCTCTTTTTATTCTTTGGCCTACAAGCAGCTTTCTACATGGCATTGTCATTGGCAAACTGGAGGCTCACATTGACGCAAGAGGCATCGTGGGGAGGAACAGCCCTAGGAAGCTCTGTCTTTGAAATTCCAACTGGACCTTCCCTGTCAGGAAGGGTTGAGAATGACTTTTGTTTAAGTTTAAGTTTGTGAAACACACACATATTGGCATGCAAGTGTGATATTTCTTTCAAAGGATTTAAAAGTCAGATATACCTGATGCGGTTTCATCTTCCAAACTGAAATCTCAAGAGAAAATTGGGAATTTTCATTTCATTTTAATTTATTCATTTAATGACACTTAATTGTTAATTGACACATAACTCATAACTCCTATTTTTATTTAACAATGTGGTTTAGAGCCAGCCAATTTTATGATTCTAGTAATTCCATAACCTTTATACACTTTTACACACACAGAATTTCTGATCAAAGACAAATCTGTGATGTCTCATCATTATCCATTTTTCTAATTATAAATATTTGTAACTTATCACACTGTGACATTATAACGTGGTTATAAAACAATCTGGATCAGTCCTAAAGCAGTTCTTACTTCATTAACATTTCTAGTGAACCGACAAGATCAGACAGATTTTAAACTAACTTCTTATGACGTCAGTGGTGCATAATCATTGCCTCAAGAACAGGTGGCACCACATGTGCTCTATGCCGTCATTGTCTTGCCCTGAAAATGAGATGGCACAGTAAAAGTCATTTCAACTAATTTTGTGCGAAAGCCTTGGTCAACCCCTATGGTTACAATAAAGTATGACTGCAAGGCTTAGAATCAGTGGCGGATCTAGAACACAGCTTCTAGGTTAAATATAATTTTACTTAGATTCATATGCATTGCACAATGCGAATTGCAGAACAAATCAAAGCCCATAATAATACGGTTTGTAAACTGTGTGCACTTTGAAGACGTCAGTAAAAGCCTTTCCGATATAACCATTCAATTACAAGGCTGGAAGGATTTACCTCACCTTACCCTACCTTACAAAAATGCTTTATATCCTCAGCTTCCAGTCTTGTCTGATATTTGTTTTCTGTAGGCTACCTATACTGCAGCATTAACAAGCCCAGTAACAGGTGGAAGCGTGCTCTCTTTCATTTCGCACAGACATGTGCATAAAGAATGAGTTCTGCTGCTTCTTGAAGTTTAACAAACATTTATTTAGTTTTATATAGCCACTACCAATAGGCAATAAAGTCTCATTTTAAGTACTGTAGTCTAACGTCATGTTATTTGCCATGTCACAAATTAAATGCAAAAGTCTCTGTCACCAAGGATACTCTGGATTGTTTATGTGATCATAGTGCGACATTTCTGAATGCCAGACAATCAGAAAGGATTGCAAAAATAATAGCAATAGCAGTAATGTTCAGATATACAACAGATTTTTATAATGCAGCTTTACAAGCAATGGGAATATCTTTACAGTTTTATTTATTCAATTATTTATTTTTCTTTTACTTTCCTTCCAATTTACTGAGGCCCCACTGTGAAAACCTCTGTACTAGTGCACTGGCGTTGATAGATAGGTGTCAAATAAGTCTTGCATTATTATTATTATTATTATTATTATTGTTATTATTATTACCTATTACAAAACCTATGTCCCTCTACATCAGTGCGTAAGCATAGGCTACTATTGCATAAGTTACAGTCATTTAAGAGGCTTTACATTTACATTACAGTTTTGTTAGAGAGGCAGTGAGATTTCACATCAGCCTGCACATAAGAGTTGGATGTCAACAGAGAAGCACAAGAAACAATAAGAAAGCAGGAGGAGTGTAAAAAAGGTCTTGGAAATAACCCCCCCCCCCCAAAAAAAAAAAAAAAACCCACCCACACACACACACCCTTAGCCCTCAAAGACTTAACCAGCCTAAATCCTTAATCATTCAATCATGAAGTCAGATCATAGAGTTCTGGGGATAGGGCTTACAGGGGACTCTGGGGTTCAGCTAATATGTTTCAGTGGTAAAGTAAGCAAAGCTATATGTAGCTTCACCCACAGAAGAGGGTGCTAGAGACCGTAAAGGAGTCTCTTTGGTTCAACCAGAGAGGGTAAATGCAGAGCGAGAGGCACAAACATTCTTTCCTTGATCTATTTTTACAAAGGGAAGGGGGGGAAATCCCCCTTTATGCAGACCAGAGTTGAACCCTTATACACTGATACAGAAGATCATTTAGATTGTGACTTTATGTGACAGTCCCACTTATGCAAAATGGAACTATTCACATTTGTTCCCATTGTAAGGCATTGTGTTGCTCTACCTCGGTCAGTACTCAAGATTCAACTCTCCAGAGAGCTCCAGAGAACATCTGATTCAATTTGATTTTAGCCGAATTAACCTAACAAGAAGATGCTCATTACTTTGACTGAAAACAAAGAACGCCTTTTAGGCATTTATGGCCAAGGCCATTCTCCAAAGCATTTTGAAGAGAGAAAATGAGCCTGGGGGGCATTCCTAGTTGAGCTTGCCTAAGAAGAGGGTCTGCCTTAGGGTCAAGGGGATGCTCTTTGGTCAGATAAAGGGTAACATGGCTGCTGTTGCCTCAGTATCTGACTGGACAGGAAATTTCTAGTTATTGTCAATAACTATAATCCATAATCATCAGCACAACAATCTAGGGTTCAGTGTGATTATTAGGAAACATATACAGGCATTTCTCTCTCAAACACACACACACACTAAAGGGTCTGCATACATGAATACAAAGTTGATTGCTGGTAAATTATATGTGTCTCTGTAAACAAACCATATCTTTAATCAGAACATGCAAAGGAAGAGAAAAAGGAAGCAGAGACCATAGAAGACCAAAGAGAGTGTCAGTGCCATTAGGAAGCATGAAAGTTCACCTCACTTTCGAATCAGCACCACTCTCCCACTCACACATTCTGGATAGGTGATTAAACAACTAGATCAACTTTTTTTTTTAACCAATTTGATGATGTTGACTGAGCATTGAGTGATGTTGTTCGGTGTTGTTTTCTGGGCATGTTGATATTGGGCAACAAATACATATTTGTTTATCTGGAGATCTTACAGATCCTAAAAATCTTGAGTTCGCTGAATAATAAAATGGATAATATTCAGATAATTATTCTTGCCATAATGTAGATATGATTTTTGTTAGCGAGGGCACAGGCACCAAAAGTGGTGGCAGTTGTTGTGGTATAAGAAGAGGAGGTGGTGAGATAGATTGTGGAGCACAGCTCCCTCATTTAATGGAACACTGGGCTGAGTATCTGCTACACCACAGTGGCAGTTGAGGTCACGGAGTACACATGGTGTAACATATGATAAAATTTAAATAAAAGAAGTAAAAGCAACTATTCTGGTCAGTTTCAATGCACTAATCTACATTACAGTACATTTACATTTATGCATTTAGCAGATGCTTTTATCCAAAGCGACTTACATTTTTTGTCATATATCAATTGCTCAGGGCCAGTCTCCCCTACTTTTCAGGCTGCTAGCACGCTAGCCAAGTTACTTAACCGCTACGCTACCACCACCACATATCTAAACGATGTGTATAAGTTAGTACTGAATGCTGGCAATTTATAAAAATGTTTATCATCAGTGAGAAAGTGGTGGGTTTCTTGTGTAAGTGTATGTGATGGGACACAGAGTCACTGTTAACAGCGGGATGATATTTAGTTACTCAGTCCAGTGATATTCTGAGGGTAGAGAGTGCTGCCAGGCAGCTTCTGTATAGTCTTGAGATTTCACATCTGTATGTCTTATTTCCATATTCATCTTCAACCTCCTCACTGTCCTCAGTGTGTGTGTGTGTGTGTGTGAAGGGGCGAGGGGGTGGGGGGTGGAGTAGGGCACTAATTAGCGAATCAGAGCAAATTACAATCTACTCAACAGTGACTACCAGCGTGGTTGTCTTAGAGGGAGGGTGGAGGGGGAAGGGGAGTGGTGGATGAAAAGAGGCTGTCATTGGAGTGAATTGGAAAGAACGTTGTTGTTTTTGTTGTTGTTTTAATTTATTTGGCAAAAAGTATGCATGCTCATTGATGAAAGTGCTTTCTATAGTCTAGGAATAATAACACAGGAGAAGGAGGGCAAAGAAAAGAGCAGTGGGAAGGGAAAATGGAAAAAAACTAAAGAAAGATACAAAAGTAAAGTTTAAAAAAGATAGAGATTTTTAGACAAAAGATGAACTGGATGTGTGAAGGCATCATGGAGTTTCTCTTTAAAAGAGTCAGGCTGGTGCCAGACAACCCACTTTTTGCATTCTAATGATGCTTACTTTGACACGTATAGAGAAAGAAGTGTGTGTGTGTGTGAGAGAGAGAGAGAGAAACAGATAAATTACAAGAAACACTACTTGGCCTTCTGCACCATCAATTTACACCCATATATAACACAGCACAAAAGACTCAGATCACAAGTAGCACTCAGTCTGTGGATCACTATTGATCAATGACTGTCCATCAGTGACCTGAGATCAGTCAGGACGCCTATCATTACTTCTGTGCTACTGGGAATGTCTTCAGCTGTTGTTCCAAATTGACTCTCCGTCATCAGGCTTAAATGGAACGTCCAGAGACAATCAACCCTTAGCCCTGTTGTTTGAGCACTTGCCGAGTGCCAACTGCCGAGTTAAAATCTGACACAAGGCAGTTCGAATTTGTGAAATGGCAGCTAACGCCAACTAAGCAGGGACACAGGAAAACCAAACTGAAATGGAGTTTTCTTGCCCTCATCAGTTTCTGTTGGATGCAGTTTTCCTATTCAATCTTTGTTGTATCGTATTGTTTTTCCTACAGACTAACCAGGCTAGCGTTGCATAGTACCTCTGCTCAATACAGCATTTTGCTAAAGCACTAGTCAGGGAACTCGCCAAATACTTTGGATTTTTTTTTTTTTGGATTGCTTCGAATAGATTTTTTTCAATCAGCAAACAGAAACTGAAGGCAGAATCAATACGTTTTAAGTTTAAACAAAGATGCCACCCACTGCAAAGTAAATGTATGTCTATTGAGAGCATCCAGACAGCAAAGCAAAGTTATCTTGTCTACCTGGCCACCTGCCGATAGCACTCTGCAACCTTGAACAATTAAGAGCTATGAGTCGTTTGACTCCAGACTGTTTCTTTAAGAGCATGGGCCCAGTATTTCCACTGTGGACATATTTACACTGCAATGTTGACTATCTAATCTAGCAGGTGACTAGAAAATCAGATGGTAATTTAAGAGTGTATGGGGTGGTGATAATGCAGTGGCCAAGGAACAGGAGCAGTAGCCAAAAAAAGTAAAAACGGGTTTGATCCCCGACGGCCACCATTGAGCAATACATTCTGACAATTCTGAGCTACATCAGAGAGCGACGCCTGCAATTGTTATCTGTGAACCACTTTAGATTCAGTCAACATAGACAAATAAATACATCTTTACATTGCTTCAGATTTAGTCAGCAAAGCTAGGTGGTGTGTATGTGTGTGTGTGTGTGTGTGTGAGTGAGTGAGTTTGATTGAGGCTGTCTGTTTTTGTATATTTTTTTTTCACTGTAGTTGTAAATCCCTGTGTGTGTACTTACTGTTATATATTGGACAGACAACTTTCTGCCTGTACGCTAGCAATGCCAGGTCATCTGACTGTCCTAATCTCTCCTCGAGTGTCTGGAGAACAGTGTTGGGTGTCTTTATCTGCGTCTTTATACAGCCTGAAAGGGCATCTAAGCTGATCCAAGGTCAGTTGAGTGACCTTATCAGATGCCGAGGCGAGTGACCGACCGTGGTCAAAACTGTGACACAGGCATCAGAAAAGTACTGCCCTTTATCGGCAAAATGTGTTCAAAGAAGGCTTGTCTTTTGTGACTCTGCTGGGAGACTGTGGCAGGGGGATCTTATCGTTGGATCAGACTGCACGATGCAAAACGACATTTGACTGGCTACGGAACAGCAAGATGTCTTATCGGACAATTTGGGCTTAAGGGTAACGGGGAGTACAGTCAGTTTCAGAAGATTGGTAATTCCCTTAAGCAGGGGGTGGGGGGGGCAGGCAGGTAGAGAGGTTATTGGTGATGGCAATCTGGCTAATCCTTAATTGTTTTTTTTAAAGAAAGGAAGCCAAGTAAGCTGAAAAAATATAATTTTAATAATATGTTTTCTGAACAATTTTTGAAGATTTGCATTTAAATATTGCATTTAAATATTATAATCACATTATAAAACACCCCTTAATTTGGCATATCTTAACATGATTAAGGATATTCAAAGGAATAAATATATGACCTTATGAATAAAAAAATACATTATAAAACACTCCTTAAAAGAATCCTTCAGTTCCCAATTTGACAGCTTATTTATATATTTATTTATTTATATTTATGCATTTAGCAGACGCTTTTATCCAAAGCGACTTACAATTTGTCAACTATCAATTGATCAGGGCCAGTCTCCCCTAGAGCTACTTACGGTTAAGTGCCTTGCTCAAGGGCACAACGGTAGCAGCTGGGATTCGAACCCACAACTCTTCAGGCTACTTGCACGCTACTTGCTACGCTAGCCAGGTTCCTTAACCAACCAACCAGCTTAAGCACTGTTTTTAGCAACTTCAGGAACTTGTATAATGTTTTCAAACTTTAAAATGAAATAAGCCAATATAATGACAATTTTCAAATGTGATTTACTGTAATCAGTCCACTGCGGAGCATTGCAGTGGAACCATTGTGAAGAATGTATAAGCAAAGCAGATGTTTACAGCCCAAAAACTTGAGAACATGGCATTGTTGTACACATCCACCCATACCAAGAAGGATCATGGTATGGTAGCAGTCTAATAGCCCAAATTCGTGTGGTTTGAATCTCGGCTGCCACTGTTGTGCCCTTGAAGACTGCACTTGCCTTAGTTAAAATAAAGTCTGCTAAAATATCAGTCCTCTTCACAAGAGACTAATTACCAATTAATAAGAGCTTAATCAGACCATTGTAGGGTTTGTTGGTTTGACTTGTGTGAAGGCCGTATGTCTAATGCATCTTTGCCAGCTCTTGTACAATCTGCAGTCATGCTTGAGGGACTTTTTTTGCCATTTTCTCTTCTTTTCCTAACCTCAGCTTACCCCCTCGGTGTTTGTGTACTATGCAGTCAACCTGCTTGGATTGACAATCAAGGCCGAAGCAATCAAGCACAGATGCCCCAGCTGTGTGCTCCTTGCTGCAGGCAATCCAGTGAGATGGCTGGATAAGCGAATCAAAGCTGGACATCTGCACAGCCGTCAGAGTCCCTATATTGTCTGCTCAGTGCCGCTGATCCACAGAGACGTGTGCGGCCAGATGCGGGGGGGGGGGGGGGGGGGATGGGGGTGTCATGCTTCAGCACAAGTCAGCGAGCAGTTACCTGAAGCGCAAAGTGACTCACCTGGAGGTGAAAAGCACACCCCAGCCTTAACATGATAGTCTTGTGGAAAAGCCCTAGTCACAAAATCATAGATTGACCTCCTTATATAACAAACACCCCAAATGCAGCCTTCCTTTGCCTTGGCAATCAAAAAAACAGGGTTAACCTGCAGATAGATAGAGTTAAGAAGCAACCTATTTTGCCTTGCTGTGATCCCAAATCATAACAAACCAGTGATGTGCTAATGATACATTTTAAATATCGCTTTTATATTTAAGGAAATTATAGACATTGACTGACATTACCAACACAACACATCACACAAACACACACACGCACATACACACACACAGAGGTGCACAAATCCAAATTCCTCATATTGAAAAACCCTTTAGTGACAAAAGACTTACATTTTTCTCTTCCCCCTTCACTTTGTGTCAGTGGGAAAGAAGAGGGTGGGAAAAGGCAGAGACACATAATTGATATTTGATCTCTCTCACGGATCAATGACTCCCACAGAAATGGAGTCTGCGACAAAAGCACCCAGACATCCCTTCACGGCCCCCACACTTAATCACGTCGATCAAACGGCAAGATTAGGTCAATAGGTCCCTTGGCGGAACATCTGTGACTTGGGGTCTAAAAAACCACCCTCACCCCAAGACGGCAGTTATTGAGCACCAGAAAGGAGCGAACGTGTCATAAACTAGGCAAATAACAGTCACCAAAATGACATTCACCAAAATTATGTTGCAGCTTTGTGTGGGATTTATTGTTAGCGTTTAGCGACGCCATCCATGGGAAGGCTTGAATGATTGGCTCCTCCGATGACGAGGGCTTCTTCCTGATGTTTGGACACATTTATGATGGAGACTGAAGAAATGTTTCTTTTTAGCTTCGAAGCATGAGAGATAATGACAGGTCAATGATCATTTATAGAACTGTGGCATTTGCTTTGGAGTGTTTATAAGCCCTACGATAAAATAAATCAGGATGTGGGTGGGTGTGTGGGGTGGGGGGCATTTTATCACTGATGCACATCTGTTCACACTACAGCAGTCAATACATCATCCTCTCTCACAGAACATAGCATAGAGTAGCACAACACACACACACACATACGTACAAACAAACAAACAAAAAGCAAATCAATATTTTAATTTAATTAATTGTTTTTTAAGTAATTCAGTTTTTTACTACAGATCATCAATCCTCAAAAACTCTTCTTGAGAACTCCCAGGTGCCATCAACAATTCTAGGCAATTGATGCCTAGTGAGTCAGGAGCACAGAAGGGTGGTGCGTAATGTATTAAATAATTTCATTATTGACTGTTTAGCAATGGAACCAACATCTTGTCAGGACCAGATACCTTTATCTTTCATTCTTTTGTCTCTCATTTTATTATCTGACGTGATGACGTATTTTCATTCATTCATTTTCATTCAATCATGGCTTTTCTTCAGCAGGTAGCTTTTTATCTGCTGAAATGTGATTTTAACATGTAGGTGTATTGAAAATGTCATAATGTTTTCGGCAGATGCTCAGAAAACACAAATAAATATACCATGGCAACTACTTGTTTTACCATTAACAACAAAAACAATAGACAAACGTTCTATGGCTACACCGAGACTACACTGCGCACGACTACACCAAGACTACACGGCACACTTCAAATTCTTCAATGCGGTAAACCATGAGCAGAAAGAGCCCCAGTTTTTAAGACACACTGTAACTGAAGTAACTGACAACAGTTGAAGTAACTGTCAACATAAGGTGCTCTCATTGGGCATACTGTGTCAGTGAGTCGAGCGGATTTGCAAGCCATACTGCCCTATGCTCAGAGGACCTTCCAATCTGCCAATGTCCCGATTGCTCATGCCATCAAACACTCGACCCTGCATGGGAAGGCTACTTCATGACAGAAACTAATTTCATTCATCACAATCATACAACATTTTAACCTAGCAGTCCCTATAGCATGTGACAATAAACTTAGCTGTGTGAGGTACCATAGTTTACAACAGGGGGAGTTACCATTATATTGCATAGTGCACTTTGTGAGCTAGATCAACATGCTAGTTCGATATTTGAGTTGCTAGTCATCATGTTAATATTTTAAGTGTGTCAATAGTTCAATGCTTATTCCGTTTTTCTGTTCGTTATTATCCACCCCATAGCACAACACTCCACCCTGATGCTAGCTTCCCAAAAAACTATGTTTCTGAGATGTATGTAGTCACTGTAATTAACACAGAAACCTTCACAACTCTTGAATATTTTATAATGACCGACAGATTTCTTAAACTCTGATTTCAATTGGATTTCTTGAATTACATGACAATTAGAAATCAGCGTAAGGTGAATAATCAGAGTGAAAGACGATTATTTGTTTGCATGTAGCCGCACTGAATACGTATTTAATTGTGTCATGACAGATCCAGCTGCAGAGGTCAGTGTCATACATCTATTGGGACATTACAACTAATCTGGTTTTAATATTGGATTTTCTTTTCTATCTGTGGTTGCAAACTTGGTATGGCAACAGAGGGTGTACATTACAGTATAGACAGAAACACACACAGTAAACTGGATCAACATACTGTGTTTAATCTGTGCAAGCATGTGTGTATTCTGCAATAGCATGGGAATATATTGCTGTAGATCTAGCCTAATTTCTCAAGGACTTGTTTTTTTTCTCTGTCGTGCCTGCCTGTGTCTGTGCCCGTGTATCCGTCTACTACTTACACGCAGTAAAAGGCAGGAAATCTTGAAATGGATCATTCCAGGGGTCGGCAAGTAGACTTGTAGACATGCCTCTCCTGCTTTACTTTCTTGATCCAAAGGAAAGACCTGTCCTGCCCAGTGCTAGGACATCTATTGGGGATTGCAGTCATCTTGTGCTGTTAGTCATCTTAAGCCACAGAGGATATGCATGTGTGTATTTTACAGTTGAGTGGGTGTCGGTCGTCGTATGTCCTTTTGTGTGTATGTGTGTGTCTTGTATGTCCCTTTGTGTGTGTGTGTGTGTCTGTCTGTCAGTTGTCATACATGAGTAAATGCCTAGGAGCAAAAGAAAAAGTGGCGCAGACATTGTCGTTCCCTCGAGAGGCCAAGGTCAGAAGTAAACGCATGCTGGCTCATAAATAGTAATAGAGCATTATGGTTAGAAGATCTGGGCTGATGTGCCCTTGTCTCATTACACCTTCAGATTGCTGGGATGAGAGGTAAGCAAGGGAATGCAGGTACAATGGAGGTATTTGGGAGAGTATTTTATGCACAACAGTGATGGGATTGAGAGGTGAAGGAAATGGAAGTAGGACGGAAAATTTTGAGAAATAAAAGCATTTCAGAGACACCTTCAGTATGACACTGCTGGCATGAGGGAAATTAAGGGGAACACAAGTCCAATGGAGGTATTTGTGAGAGCCCTAGCATTTTCTGTGTGACACAGCTGGAATACAGGCAAGATAAATATATTTGAGGGAGAGCTAGCATGATCGCCACTCAGTGGCCTTTATATTTGTCTACCCGTAGAAGAACTACCTGCATTTTCATACAGTGCTTTGCATATTAGCATATATTTGCTGGAATAGGCATTAGTCAATGGCAGTAGCTTTAAGTTCATGTTTTATTTGAAATATATATATGTAGTTCAGGAGGAGCCCTTTTGAAGACATCCACCATGATGTCCAAAGTCAAATCTTATCCTGTAGGCAATTATTCACAGCAGCATCCACCCCAGTCCCTCAGGACCTGATTTGAACTCCGCTGGCTTTTGTACCACATGGAAGAGAGCAGTCCGACAGACGCCTGGTCTGCTTTCAAATCAGAGCAATGTTTTTGTTTTTCCAGACACCCTCTGACACACGGCCGGCTTTTTTTTCTCCACCTGATTGGAGCCCCCGCAGGTGTGTGCTGACATAAACACACAGAGAGATGGACACACAAAACACACACACACACACACTCACTTATACACACACACACATTCACATACACACTGACCTTTTTACCTGATTGGTGAACACAACAGAAATTCCCATCAGAGCATTGACATTTTCTCTTTCTGCCCTTCATGTTCATTACTGAGTGCCTGAAAGGCACACACAAACACACACATCCATACACACACACATACAAGCACACACACACACACACACACACACATACATGCATACACACACATACATCCACTTACCTGGTCACACACACATGTACACAGGTGTGATGGAAAGTTCTGGCCCCAATGACCTGTGCTAAGGCTTAGAGTGCCTATGTTTGTCTGTGCATTTGTCACTCAAAATTGGGGTTGCTGACAGGACTTTGATAGCAATGACCTCCAGAAACCAGAGAGCATAAAATATTATTCTCTCTCTCTCTTTCTCGCTCTCTCTCTCTCTGTCTCTTACACACATACAAATACACACACACACACACACACACAGTTAACATTATCTGTCGGTTAGTTATTCAGTCTGTGTTCAAATTTTCTGATTCTTTTTCCTACAGACGGTACTCAATTACCTTGAACAACAAGCTGTTGAATAACTGTTGTGTAGCTTCGGAATGGGTAGCTTAGAGCTATTTTAGGGGTGGGGATGAACAAACATAAATTGGTAGAACGGTAGACGGTAGAACGGTAGAAAATAAATAACAGTTGAAAATACAATTCGGTTTCTTAAAACTTTCTTAGTTGGCAATGGAACTGTTGTATAAAAGCAATATAACACTTGTGGTCATGAGGTTGAACGTTGATATCCTCATGCGTGTGGTTACCTACGGCTGCAACTGAACCACACCTGTGAGGATATATCCAGGAACAACCTCACTCCCACTCGTGTTATATTGCTTAAATGAACTACGGCCACCAAAACTCTTCACACTTCACCTAAAAATTACTAATGTCCCCATAACTATAGCACATGCTATCGCTCAGCATGACAACAATGGCAGTGAGGTTGTTCGTGGATGTCCTCACGGGTGTGGTTCAGCCTTGCAGTGAAGACAAAAACAGAAACAACTTGAAACAAAACACATAAGATACATAAGCTTTTCTTATGCGGTTTGACACAGATTTGTTACACGTCATGTACAGGATATGTTATGTTGGTATATATTTTGAGTGAATACTGCAATACCAAACTACAGTGATGTTTTTATGTATTGGTGTATCTGGCAATAAATAAAAATAGGCATATACAGTGATTGAATGAATATTTCTCTGTATCTGTGTAAACTGAAAGAATGTACAGAGACAAATCACAATAGAACAGTGGCTGTTTCCTCAATTGCATACTGCTGTACTATTTACTGCAATACATAAAACATGGGAAGTACCACTGCAAGACTCCTTTGTACCAAGAAAATGTGTGTGTGTGTTTGACTTGCTAGCTCCCTTTATGATGTGGTTCACTCTAATGATGGCTCTAGTATGTAAAACCAGTACAGTAGTAAAATGTTCACACATTTTCTTGGTATAAAAAGAATTTTTACAGATTTTCTACAAGTTGTATGTTGTAGTCTAGGAGTATGGCAGTATGTCATTTTAGCAGTTTTAATGTTTTTTTGGTTTGTTTTTTGTAATTTACAGTATTCGGTGTAATGTATTTTGGAACAGAATTTTGTGGTCATTACATGGATATTACATCACTACATATAATGTCCCACTACAAAAAGTAATACATGAATATAGGTCTACAATACAGTAAATAGGGCACATGTAAATAGAGTTGAATGGAGATTGATAAAAAATATTGAATTTTATTTCTTTTAGGTTTTGACTTTACAGTTAACTGTTTTGATAAGAGTATATAAATGTCTGCACAAATGTCTGTAGTTGTACATAATATTGTTTAAGGTGAACATTGACTAGGAGAAGTATCCATGAATTTTGAATGAAGTGGTGATTGAATGTATTTGTCCTAAAGTAAAGCAAAAGAGAACACTGTTTGGCTCCCATAGTCTATAGTTGTGAAAATATTTAGAGTTTTGAAAAAGTAGACATTGCATTGTGAGAAAGTGTGAAAATGACTGGCCAAAACTGTAACACAGTGGCCACACATGGTAGAAAAGTGATGGTATGGAAAAGCCGGGCCAAAGCTAGTTGGTTAGCATGCTAACTTCAGTGGTTATCTGGACAATACGGTGCTTAGCTGATTTTGGCATAACGTCAGTGCGGTTGTTTCTTCACATACTGTTACTGTGTCTTGTTTTGGGATGTTTTAACCTAAAAGATTGACACATAGCTCCTTTAGAGGTTCCTTTTGAATAGCAGACAGTGGGAAAATTGTTATTTCCCTGAAAAAATAAATCTGGCAGATAAGACAGCAGCACTAGACACCCACATTATCATTTCCCCACCAAGTGACCTCACCTTGGATGTTTACCTCTCTTCAAAACACTCCCCTACCCTTCTCTCTCGAGATGCCTAGATGCAGCAGTCAAAACATTATTAGCATTTATAGCACGACTTCCCTATCTACCTACCTACCTACCTACCCACCCACCCACCCACCCACCCAACCAACCAACCAACCAACCACCAGTACACAGGCAGGGGTCATTTAAAGGTTGTTGCAACCAATTTTGATATTTCCCTTTCCCTAGACTCTCTAATTGCCATTTGACCTGAGTGTATATGATTATTTTTGTCAAATGGCCTGTGGGTGATATCAAGCCAGTAATCTTAAAGCTCATTCAAACTAGCCTTAAAGCTATGCAAAGATAAGGCTGGATTCCAGATCTGTTGACACTTGGTGGCTGACTCATCTTTGGAGGTAAGAACCTCAGAGGTTGATACACAATGTTGTGAATGAAATCTTGAGTTGTCTTTGTGTGTGTGTGTGTTTGTAGGGATGGTAAGGGCAGCCAGTTTATATTCATGTGCCTCTGTTCAACATTGGAGAGTGACTGTGTCTATCTCTCTGTAGGTTTGTGTGTCATAATGTGACTTTCCTGACTATTTCATGCTTGACTGTGTGTGTGAGAGAGAGAGAGAGAGAAAGAGAGAGAGGCAGGAGATTGGTTTCAGGTTTAATGAACTCCTGCTCTCCCATCAGTGAGTGGTTAACGAGGCTGACGAGCTGTCGCTCATCGTGGCCAGATGATCCCAGCCTGCAGCGTCTTCATGGCCCCGTCGACACCAATCACCTTCAATTAGATAAGCTCACAACCACACACACACACGCACAGGTATGCAGACTGTCAGAGAGACAATTGGCTTTCTCTTGCAAATACATTCTAGGGAGGTACAAGTGTGATCTCATGTTTACATCATGTTCTATAGACATACAC
>JAIFZK010000130.1:2175000-2185000 GCA_027481765.1 Tenualosa thibaudeaui | reverse complement strand
AGCAAGAGAGAGACAGTGAGAGAGCATCTTTTTAATAGTCCCTTATCCAAACATTACCTTTACAGACGTCCTGTCTCTCTGATTGGCGAATATAGAAGCACACACACACACACACAGTACATATCAACTCAACCCCACCAGCAGCATATGGTCCTGCCATTGACTGAGGACATGACATATATTATTGTATTGGCATGTTTATAAAAAAAATGTAGTGAATAATACATAGGAAGAGGTCAGTTCTTTTCCAAAATGCTACATGACAATTCCATCTCAAACATGTCCAAAAGTGATACGTTTTTATTGTGCTTTTCAGTTTAAAAAATCACAGTAATCAAGTAATTATTAATTAACCCAGTAGTAACTCACCTGATGTTATCTGAAAATTCTGATAATTGAATTAATTGTAACAGATCAATATCGCTTTGTGGAAGAGAACTCTTTACATCTGTATAATATGAACCCACAAATGGATCATATTTAGTTATGCCATTTGTTATTTTCTGTTGTTTGTGAACGGAAGAATAGACCTAGACCAAATGGACCCATTTGGGAATATGGTTAGTCTCTTGGCACATTTGATTAAAAAACAGCCACACATTAAGCATGAACAACCATCACCAGTATCATAAAAAGACATTCAAATATTATTACTGTAAAAGTACACACAATTACAAGACAGAAACAATTAAAGTGTATCTACACCTTTAATTGTATCGAAAGCATCAACAATCCTCATAATAATATCATATTGCACAAGCCACACACTCATACAGACACTCACACTCACATTCACACACACATACACATACCTGGCAAACAAAACCTGGAAACTATGACGCATTGTAAGTATATATTTACACACACACACTCACACACATACACACACAAATGCACGCACACACACACACACACACACACACACACACATTAGAATCAAAATGCAAGTCCTTGCATCAGCAGCACAGAGTTGACGTAAAACCATGATAAGACCTTGTGAAAGGCACACAAAAGGCTAATAGAGTATGTCAGAAACTGCATTTAGCTGTGTGTGTCAAAGCCACACTTGGCCTATGATCATCAGGGATTCGGGGTAAAAGACAATTTGCTCTGCTCTGCTTTCTCTGTGTGTATCTGTGTGTGTGTGTGTGTGTGTGTGTGTGTGTGTTTACCCATGCTCTCAGTGGCAGTAAAGGCACACTTCCCAGCCTGTGAGCCAAACCTAAAGCTAACAGGATTAGAACAAAGCTCTCCAGTGACCCAGCCACACTGAGACACACACACAAACACACACACACACACACACACACACACACACACACACATACACAGTGCACACACACACAGAAGTCCCAACCACACCCCATATTTCCTCTGGGAAATCTTTGGTAACACTTTACCCTTTGCTCACGTTACTGAACAATAACAGAATAAATTCAGTTTGACTCATTTTATGTTATTTCTAAACAATAACACACTATTTGTTGTGAAGTCAACAACGAAAAGTTATGAACAAGGAATTACTCTGTTGTTGTTATGGTGAGATTTTATGGTAAGGCTTAAAATGAAGTGATGAAATGGGAAGATCCTGCATTAATTTTCAACTATCACCCAGTAATTATCTATGTTTTTTCATAGGAATTATATGGAATCAGGGCTGTAAAATACACCTTTGCCTGTTTCACTTCATTACATTGTAATAGCCACTCAAAAAAAAGACAATTTATCTGATCACATTGGATCTTCAATTGGATCTATTTATTGTGATGTAAACACAATAAGATCATGAAAAACCAAACACGAATCATGACAATTCCATAAAAATACACAATCTTATCATTGTATTTCTTCATTTTAAGTCTTACTATTAAATCTCACCATCACAACAAAGTAATTCCTTATTTTACCATTTTATTATTGACCCAGAAAATAGTGGTTTATTGTTTTGAAATAACATGGAAATTATTCAGTAATTATTCAATTATTTTTCAGTGATGTGATTATGAGTTGTTACCAGGATTATACCAAGTTATTACCACAAAACTACCCTCTTATTGCCTGTATATCTGCAAAGTGTTACCAAATCTTTCTATTTTAAGTCTATAGCTGCATCTAATCCTGCCTACAGAATTTTTCAAGGAATTATTGTCTTCCAGCGGCTTTCCAGACTAAAACTGCCCTTGCTTGAAAGCACACGTGGATTGCAAGTGTTTGTCATCTAATGAACAGTTTTTGTCTGACTCATGCTGCATGGTGGGACAAGCACACAGACATAGCAGGATGTTGTATCTTTGCACTTACTGTTTTGATATTACAGCAGATTACTGTAATTGCATTAGCCAACACACACACACACACACACACACACACACACACACAGAGAGAGAGAGAGAGAGAGAGAGAGAGAGAGAAGCTTAGGCCAGGTGGATGATGTTGTTCTCATAACTCAGTATACTCAGTCTTGATCAAATATCTTTTTCAGGTCTTTCTCTCGCTTATTTCCTACCATAGCTTCTCTCTCTCTCTCTCTCTCTCTCTCTCTCTCTCTCCCTCTCTTTTTCTCTCTCTCTCTCTCACATACACACACACACGCCTCTGACCAAGCTGTTCAGATCGACAGGCTCACATACACATGATTTACAGATCTATGACTATGTAATTGGAAACCCATTATGTCATCATCATTTTTTGCATTCTATTCCCAGTCTACCCCATCTCTCTCTCTCTCTCTATTCCATCCATCTCTGATTGATCCTCTTCTCATCACTTGTGTGACTTCTGTGAAATTAGCTTACCCATAATTCATTTCTTTCATCGACCTCCACTGCAAGACCTGGAACTGTAGAGCATTCTCTCTCTCTCTCTCTCTCTCTCTCTCTCTGTCTCTCCCTATCTCTCTCTCTCCCCTCTCGCTTTCTTTGGTTACTGGTTTAACTCAAATAG
Source organism: Tenualosa thibaudeaui (assembly GCA_027481765.1). Classification (NCBI taxonomy): domain Eukaryota; kingdom Metazoa; phylum Chordata; class Actinopteri; order Clupeiformes; family Clupeidae; genus Tenualosa; species Tenualosa thibaudeaui. The sequence goes on along the minus strand of JAIFZK010000130.1, from coordinate 2,182,057 downwards.
TTCTTGTTAAGCATAAATCTAGGAGTTTGCCTTGCTCAGTTTTCAAAACATCCTTATTTTGTGTATGTGTGTGTCTGTGTATGCGTGTGTGTGTGTGTGTGTGTGTGTGTGTGTGTGTGTGTGTGTGTTTGTGTGTGTGTTTCAATGGGTTGGCACACTAAAGCGAATGTACCAGATGTACCCCAGTCACCATGTAGTTTGAGATCCTGTTCAATCCTTTTCATGAGTCCTAACCATCATCTCATACGACATCTCAACAAAAGCCCAGGCAAGTGTTTTTATTTTATTTTTCATCATTGCTCTAAAACATATCCCCCCCCCCCCCACACACACACACACTCTCTCTCTCTTTCTCTCTCTCTCTCTCAGTCTGTCAGAGTCAGAGAAGGCCTTTTTTCCTGTATGCCTTTCACAGCATGATCAGATGTCTGTCTCTAACACAATGCACATATTTGATTTTTTGGGCTTTCATGTGACCCTATAGACCTGCTTCAAGGCAAGCAGCTGGAGGTGAAAGCTTGACAGCATGTCTTTCCATCTCTGCTCAAATCACTTCTGAGAAACGTCGGCGAAAAATGAATCACGACTGCTTCTGAGAAGCTAGCTAGTCCACTGATCTTTCCTGTTCGACAGAATTTAAATCAATTCAGAAAGCAACAAATTGCCACAGAGTTAAAAAAAAAAAGATAATGAGGCACAACAGCAACCCCCTCTCTTTCTAATCAGGCACCTCATCGGGGTCCTCAGTGGGGTCCTTGCACTGCTGAATCACAGTGGAGCGGAGAGCTCTGAATTAGTGCTCATACAGCTGGTGCTAATACAGCCAACACTCATACACCCCCGACCCTTTGTCCCCAACCACCCCTACCCACTTCACCTCCATCACGTCACCATCATTAGAGTCCCAGCAGTGGTAGCAGCAGATCTGTAGGCATCCGACCCCGTTTGACCCTCCTCTCCACTTCGGCCTCCAATCACGACACAGATTTTTCTCTCAATTTCCTCTCACCCTGTTCTCTACAGGCTGGGGCTGGAAGTTCCGGTCTCGTAGTGGTTGAGGCCTGTGCTGGAAGAACTGGGTGATCAAAGCCCTTGGTTAGTGCAGTTAGAAGTGTATTGCTGTCTAACCAGAGGAACAGAGGAGTTGACAACAGCAGACTCCTTTATCATTTCCCCTTGGAGTGAACAGGAAAAGTGAGAAAATCATAGTTACTGACCCAAGAAAAACACAAGATTAATTTCTTGAAACTCCAAATGTGAATATAAATCTTTAAAATCATTGTGTAATACCAGATAAAAGCCCTAGCTAGTCCTGCAATGCTGAGGAAAGGATGTCTCAGAAGTGGAGAGTGGAGAAAAGGCAGAGCCATGGAGGAGACTGTCAGAGAGGCTCAGTAAAATACAGAACTGGTTGAAGAGCTGCAGTCCTGAGATCCCCCCCTGCCCAGAATATGAAAAATTAACTCCAGCTGGAGTGCTTTGACAGACTGAAACGCACACACACACACACACATGCAGACATGCACACACATACACACACACACAGCCAGAGATCTCTGTCAATAATCTACAAAAAGCATCTTCAACTAGCTGCACAGCGGGAGAGAGGGAGGGAGGGATGCAGCAAGAGTGTGAAAAGAGAAGAGAGGACGAGAAGAAATTTCACTAGCTTAGTCACACTGACACAATCCCTTAAGACAGACAAGCGTCGGGGAGAAGACGTGGCAAAGCTGGATGGATGAATGGATGGAGAAGAGTCAATGTCTTTAGTGGGTTTGTGTGTGTTTGTGAAGGCACGATATACACTGAATCTGTCATCTACTCTAATAATATCCTCCCTATCATCCCCTCTCCCTTTCTGTCTCTCTTTCAGAGATGCTCTCTCTCCATCTCATTCTCTCATCCCTGTTTTCTTTCTCTCCCTCCATCTTTCTCTGTCCCTCAATTCTATCTCCTTCCAGATAGAGTAGCTCCTCTTGAGGGGTTGATCACTCTGACAGGCTTTTTCACCTCTAGACACTTGTTTCCCTGTGGAACTCTATGCAATTGAATGCTGCTGAATGTCTATGAGCCATAGGAGTAAGGCACAAGCAGAAAGAAAAAGTGAGGCTCCTAAAAATGAAAAGAAAATGTTTTGGTTGTTTAGCCTCCCGCCTTAGCTAAGTTACCAAGCTAGTTATTTAGTGTAATATAATACATCATAGCAACACCATGCACAATTTTCACCTTGCATTTTTTTAATGAGACAGACTACTTAAGAATACTCGCTTACTGGAGGTGAAAAAAACTGCTAGTGTGAACTCTGCCTTATCCTTCTGTACTGTTCTCATCTCTCTCTCTCTCCCTCTCTCTCTCTCTCTCTCTTTCTCGCTTGCTCTCTCAGTCCTACTTTCCCACAGTAGGCTGTACTGTGCTGTGATGTAAGTATGCAGAACAATAAGATATAATCACAATGTAATGTAATCACACCATTTGCTAATTACAGAGTAGCCTAATGCTTCTACTTTAACACACACATGTGCACACACACACACACACATACACGCACACACACACACACACACACACACATTCCATTCTGCACATTTTGCACTGCCCCTTCCTGATATGGGGTTCCAAATGTGCCAAAATTACATCTTGGTCACCCATTCATGTCAACTGATGTGTTGAAACTAGTGCCAAAAAAAAAAAAAATCAAATCAACCACATTAGAAAATGTAATCACGATCAATCACACATTTGAAGTTCCAGAATTCTCCTTTATTTATTTTTTTTATTTTATTTTTCGTGAAGTAAGAATGTCACACATACACCTGATTAGCGCAGGCTTCAGCAAAGTGGCGTTCCTCGGTTTCCTTCACACCCAATGTGAAAGACACACTCCACAGACTAATTCTCCACAGAGTGATCGGAGCCACCTGCTTCACCCTCGGTCCTCACAGGCTCAGTGTCACTGCCGTCATTGGGGGGTGCCTCCTCAAGGTCGGACTCGGACCCAGAGCTGGAGGCGCGCACGTCAAGTGGATCGGCCTCAGCGGGCATTCGACGGGGACCCCTGGTGGATCTTCGAGGAAGAAGGGCTGGTGTCATGTGGTTGGAGCCAATGGGCTGTCATGTACCGGTTTCAGCCTGGAGAAATGGAATGTGGGGTGCACTCTCATGGTGCGTGGAAGCTGGAGTCTCACGGCTGTCAGAATAATGACCCTCCGAATTGGGATTGGGCCGACGAACCGCGGAGACAGCTTGAGGGACTCCACACGGAGAGGAAGGTCCCTCGTGGAGAGCCAGATGCACTGGCCCACTTGATACCTAGGAGCTGGAGTCCATCGGCGATTGGCCCGGGTAGTGAAACTCCTCGCGGCGCGAAGAAGAGCGGACCGAGCACGGACCCATGTCCTGCGGCAACGACGGACGAAAGCAGAGGCAGATGGGCAGGTCGCCTCCCTCTCCTGGCGCGGGAATAGGGGAGGTTGGTACCCATAAACGACCTGAAACGGCTGTACAGATGAGGGAGTTGTGTGCGTGTTCGACCCACAATGTGGGGACCAGTCTTGGGGGGTCCGGGAGGCTAAGCATCGCAGGGCAGTCTCCAGCTCCTGATTCATCCTTTCCGCCTGGCCGTTGAACTGGGGGTGAAAGCCGGAGGAGAGGCTGGCAGAGGCCCCCATAAGAGCATAGAATTCTCTCCAGAAAATGGAGATGAACTGGGGGCCACGGTCAGAGACGATGTCGCTGGGGAGACTGTGGAGCCGGAAGACATGGTGGAAGATGAGTTGGGCTGTTTCCTTGGAGGGGAGTTTGGGGAGCGGAATGAAGTGGGACATCTTGCTGAATCAATACACAACTGTGAGAATTACAGTGTTTCCATCTGAAGGCAGCAGGCTGGTGACAAAGTCCAACGATGTATGGGTCAGGCAACGGCTGGAGCAGGCCGGCGGGTGCATGGCGGGGAGACTTGTGCTGGTTGCAGATGGGGCAGGTACGGATGAAACCCCGGACATCCTCTCTCATTGACGGCCACCAGAATCGCTGGGAGAGGATGACACGCCAGGTGAGAGCTGTGGGACCATTGGAGAACCTCGGAGCGCATCGCCTCCGGAACAAACAACTGGTCAGCTGGGCAATTGCTGGGGCTGTGCATGAGGAAGCCTTGTTGCGTAGTGGTGACGGTGTGATCCACAAAGGGAAAATCGGGGAGGGTGGGAGAGGTAAACAGGGTCGAAATGTGACTCGAGGGTCTGGTCATGTCAGGGATGATAGTGGCAGTTCTTTCACCTGCGAGAGACGGGCAGTGAGTGGAGCTGGCACCGTCCGAAGGGGAGGGAGAGGGAGATGTTCCGTGGTGCCTGTTCCACTTGCAGGCGCACACAATAATGATGATTTTTAGGTCATTTGCTTCATTTACAGTCATACTCAACATTACCACTGTCATGCCACAGCCTTTTGAAATTTAGATGTCATGTTAGGCCTGCATGCAAAAAAATCGTGTTTACATGCGTTTGTTATTGTGTGGCCCTATATTAGCTATAATCTACACTGGTGGTTTACAATTTATTGTGTTTCTGACCATACAGTAAGTGTACAACATAACAACAGATGAGAGGAGAGCAAACTTTATGAAATAATTTCAATATTCATTGAAAAATACTCATGGCAGCCAATCTGTGACGTCACAATATGCAAATTAGATTGGTAAATTTACTCCCAATATAAACTTTAGGTCTTCCTCAATATTTGTCTCATTTACAGTCAGGCTCTATCTGTTACCAATATCAAACTACTTTTTTGGAAAAAAGGGTTAAGGTCCTGGAAGGCCCTCTCTGCTTCGGCGTTCCAGGCGAAAGTGACTTTGGGACTGGTGAGGGCTGTGAGGGGAGCTGCCACCGAACTGAAGTTCCTGATGAATCGGCGGTAGAAGTTGGTGAATCCGAGGAACCTCTGGAGCTGCATGCGGGAGTCGGGAGTTGGCCAGGTGGAGACTGCGGAAACCTTGGCGGGATCCATGCTGACGCTTCCTTCAGGCAGGAGAGATGGCAACCATGGCCCCACTCACAGATTACTCCAGTCTCCCAGTTGAAGTGGGGATTGTGTTGACAAAGCCATGGGTATCCAAGGACGAGAGGGGTGCTGGGAGAGAACAGGAGGAGGAACTGGACTGTCTCCTGGTAGTTCCCTGAGTCGAGCATGACCAAGTGTGACCGTCCCCAGATCCCAGACAGGTTGGGACAGCGGGACTCGACTGACTCCTAGCTGGTGGACGAGCTCCGGGTCCATGATATTCGCCTCTGCTCCCGAGTCCACCAGGGCCAACAACGTGACAGTTTCACCAGAGACGGACAGAAGTACAGGCATGAGGGGCTTCTTGCACTGGGGAGGTCGGATCTTCGTAGAACTCACCAGCACCCTCCCTACCGCTGGGGAGCTTCTGGCTTTGGCCGGGCAGCTGGCCACACGGTGCCAGTCCCACTCCGCCGTTCCCCAAAGCCGTGCTCTGCCAGTGAGGTGAATGATGGCGTAGGTGACCCTCGCTTGCTCTGAGGAGAATGAGCTCACAGTTCGTAAGGAAGGTCTGACACAACTCTGGATCCCCACCGTACCTCTCCAGAGCTCCGAGTCGGGGCTCAGGATTGTCGGAAGCTGGTGGTGGAGACGGAACGGAAGCAGGTGGAATTGAAGCAAGGGTTGGTAACCCCAACTGGACCAGGTGCTGCTCTGGTTCATAGCTAGCACTGCTGCTAGAAACTCTGAATACGGCTGGACAGTCTCCTCCAGCCGCTCTCGTCTGTCCATGAGTGTGGGCGTAGCGCAGCGTGCTGGGTCCATGTTGGTCAGACCATACTGTAACAGTGCGGGAGAGACGACCCAAGTGCAACACTTTGCAAACAAGAACAGTTTATTGAGTTCAAGGGCAGGGGAGAGGGACATCCAGGACTCAGGTAGAGAGACATGCGGCAGGTCAGGTTCTCCGGGGCAGTAGAGCAGGGATAGCCAGGTCGGTCCGGGTCGATATCGGGAAAACAATGTGTGTCAAAGCCATAATGAGGAGGGCGCTGGTGGCTATTGTGACGTATGCATCTGCACGATTAATTTGCATTAAAAAAAAAAAAAAAAACTTTTGTTTTGTCTTTGTTATTGGTTTTACTTTTACACATGTTGTTTTCTTTGACATTCATTTTGCTGTTACACATGGTGTCCATTTTGTCATTGGTTTTGCTGTTATACATGTTCTTTGATATTAATTTTGCTGTTAAATATGTTGTTAAAATTGTCATTGTGGCACACATGGAACCCGATATCCTGACATCTGTTTTGGTGTGTTTGTGTGTGTGTGTGAGTGTGTTTGTGATGGCATGTGTGTGACTATTATATTATAGATTATATGTATCCTTGCAAACTTGTGTACTTAAACTGTAGGCATTGGCCAAATAGATTGTTTGTTAGAATTCAAGAGAAACTTTGTGGTAGACAGAAATGGTGTGTGAGTTTGTTTATGTGTGTGTGTGTATTATTGACTGGACTGTGGGATTGTGGGGACGGATGACAGCTGACATTCAGGGTGAGGGAAGCATCTTTTGGTTAATAAACATACGTCAGTCAGTGTGTTTGTGTGTGTGTGTGTGTGTGTGTGTTTCACTCTCCATCCCTTTCTCTCTTTTACTTTATCTTCGTGTGTGTTTCTCTCCCCCACCTCTCTGTGTGTGTGTATGTGTGTGTGTGAGTGTATTGATATACACATCAGCTCTCTCAGCAAACACTCAGGGAGAATGCAAACAGACCGATCTCTGCTCTCACCATGATTGGCTGCCAATGGCTTGACCTCTGGAGGCCCACAGTTGACACACACACACACACACACACACATACACACAAACACGCTAAACAACAGAGAAAACAAAGGGCGATCATTTTAGCTTGAAGCGTAGTGCTTTGTGCTGTGTGTGTGTGTGTGTGTGTGTGTGAGAGAGAGAGAGAGAGAGAGTGTGTGTGTGCCTTTCTGTCTGTCTGTGAGGCTGTGTCTCTGCTTTTGAGTGTGTCTGTGTGTGTGTGTGTGAGAGAG
>JAIFZK010000130.1:2167500-2170000 GCA_027481765.1 Tenualosa thibaudeaui | reverse complement strand
GATAAATGTCAACATAGAGATCACTCTCACCACCATAGAGCCTTCAGAATGATCTAGGCAAGTCACCCACATGAACAGATACACAAACTCACACATAAACAGAAAACATAATACAAATTATACTGTGCACATACAATGCACATACAAACCAGAACAGCTTTATTAAACAACATCAAATGTATAAAACTATTCTGAGAGGTCTTCTAACCAAACATATAGCAGCTTAGCACACCTCATTGACCACCAGCTCCGTTCAGGAACAGGTTTTTTCTTGTGTGTGTGTGTGTATGTGTGTGTGTGCGCGTGTGCCTGAGAGTTCAGATTGCTTATTGATTAGCCTGTTAGCCACCACATCATCACTCAGGGGCAGAAGGGGAGAGATAAACTGAAGAGAGGGTAGACATGATGTGTGTAGTGATTAGACAGTGAGTCGGTCTGAAATAGACAACCAAGGACTGGACTGTGTGTGTGTGTGTGTGTGTGTGTGTGTGTACGTTAGGAGAGAGAGAGAAGCAGGAGCTCCAACGGAGCTCAACATGTTAAAGGGAGGTCAGTTTAGGAGGAGAACAGAGATGGCAAATTGGTCATCCTGAACCATAGGGATGTAATGATACACTCAGCCCACAATACAAAACATTTCACAATATTAAGGTCATAATACGATATGATACAATTTTATATATATATTTTTAATGCGGACAAATTCTGATTGAAAATAATAAACACAATATTTGCCTTTTCATTAAAGCTGCCACTAAAATAACTATTTTCTAACAAAAAATTAATGAAATAATTTAAATGAGCCAAACCTGTTAGTTATTTTTAAAAATGTGACTTTAAAAAAAGTGATGCTAGAAATATGTAGTCCTAGGCCTATTACCACTTGTCGTCTAACTTATTCTGTCAAGGTGGGGTGCGCTACTGAGTTTGACTGTGTGCTACTGAGTTGGCCTGGGATAAGCTACTTAACTTGAGTAAAACATACAGGCCATAATGATTGAGTAGGCTATGTGGACATTTGGGCTACAGAATTTCTTTATGGACAAAATCACATAGCCTAATCATTTGTAGGACTCCATGTAGCCTTTTCATTTCTTAAGGGACCAAATGTAGCGTCTCTGACAATTAGCCAAGATGAAAAGCAAAGCACGTAACTTTATTTGCTGACAAGAGTAACATGGTGAATGTTGTCAACATCTAGGCAGGAGTCAGCGGATATTGCTTTTATGGATAACCTTTTCAGTGTATGATTAATTAGCGTGATGGTGGAACAGAGACGGTGAACATCACTGACACTTGTTATCTATTTTAGTGGGCCTACAGAAAGTTGCTTGATTATGGCTTGCTTTTAAATAATAATGCAAAAAAAAACATATCATGATTCATTTTTCATATGATATGAATCGTAAATTTCGCTGGTTGGCAGTGTATCGCTGCATCCCTACTGCCCTAGGTGACAAAATTTTCTCAAGGAGCTGCACCAGACAAGCCCTTTTACAACCGTGTGTGCTGTAGCCACCTATTGACAGGCAAATAATGACAAAATTGGTTGTTTCTCTTGTGAGCAAATTTCCAATTGCGATTCCCAGGTCACAGAAACACCTAACCCTTTGAGACTTGGTTGACATGTAGCCCCAGTAAGCCCATAGCATGTAGTAGGTTTTAGTCCACCCCTCAACACAGGTTGGTTGGACACAGATTTCAAGGAATATCTTGACAACCATGGTACCTGAGCCAACGAAGTTTCTGCATCAAATAAGCACCCTTATGCACCAATGTCTGGTGTTGCGCCACCTGTTGACAGACAAACAATGGCAGAAATCCTGAATGATAGTGCCCCAGAGGATGAAATTTTAGTTGTACATGGGTCTCAAGGATCTGCATATGACAAGCCCTCAACCACCCATGTGTGCTGTAGCGCCACCTATTGGATGAGGAAAAAAAACTCTGGCTTTGCATTCACAACACCTTCCTCTGTTTGCTGTTGGACAGGTTAATATGCCTCCTGAGACAGCGAGCTCAATGGAATCAAATTCAGACTAGCACTGTAGGAAGATGATAATCAAGAAGAAGTGCTAGGAAGGCATGGCCAGGCTAGTGTAAGATAAGTCTCAATGAGCTGCATCCAACAAGCCCTTAACCTCCCATGAGTGACGTAGTATCAGCTACTGACACACAAGTCAAGTCATAAGATGTGTGAAGAGTATGAATGGACATTAATTTTCTTTGTAACTGTAGCAGTGTGCAGCAGTCATATTATGTAGAGAGTGAGAGAGTTAAGGATATTTAGGGTGGTAATTTTGAGGATATTTAGCCCTTTAGTGGTAGAGGTTTGTCTGTTTAGAGTCCTGATGAGATGAATGCTGTGGCCTGGGCGGTGATATGCATCCGTTGCTTTGCATCAGTCTATCCATCTGTGAATGACGGATGCCCACCACAGTGTGCTCCATTCAGCAGAACAGGGATGGTATACAGTAGGATGAGAGAATGAGGTGATGAT
>JAIFZK010000130.1:2145000-2165000 GCA_027481765.1 Tenualosa thibaudeaui | reverse complement strand
TGCATGCACAGGTTGCGATCTGGGTAATGAAATGTACTGCTATGTCAGGTGGAGTCATACTCACACTCAGGTACACTCATTCTCAGACTTGTGGTCTGTGTGTGTGTGTGTGTGTGTGTGTGTGTGTGTGTGTGCTGATTTTTGTGTGTTTAACAACGTGGGTGTGTGAGTGTGTGCCATTGTATCTGAGTAAGTTAGAGAGTGTGTGTGTGTTAGTTGACTTGCCAATAGTTCTGACTGGTCACAGCTCTCTATCTCTCTATCATTACTATCTGCTGCCCTTGATCCAGTCAAGCTTGAGTCTTTGTCCTGGAACAGAGAGAGAGAGGCAGTTAACTAGTGAGAGCTAGAAATGTGCACTAATTAACCAGTAAAGATCAAAAGTATTCTAGTCAGCTGGTTCAGGGCTTTGGGGTTTTACAAGTTAACTAGTGACAGCCAAAGATGTGCACTAATGTACTAGTAATGACCAAACTGCTCACTAGTTAAGTGGATGGAGTAGTTCAATATCACTAGTTAACTAGTGAAACATAAATAGTGTACTAGTTAGCTGGATAAAGTCAGAAGGCCCACTAGTTAACTTGTTGACACATCCATTGACCAAATTAGAGAACTAGTTAGGATATGCATGTATGCTAGTGAACTAGCTCAAGTCAAAATTCACACTAGTCATCTAGTTGCACAGAATTCTAATTAGGAGGTGGAGAAAACTGTGCATCAAGGCTTTTTATTGGCTCCCCAGTTCAAAATAGAACATGCCAACCAATCACAGCAAAGAATTTTACAAATATCCCACCCACCACATTTGCATGTTGCACTTTAGTTAACATACTGGTCTATGGAGCTTTAGCTGGTAAACTGGTGGCATTAGTGTGACACTTGCATGTGAACTAGTGAAGACAAACCTGCTCACTAGTTAACTAGTGAAGACACAAATGTCCACTAGTTAACCAGTGAGGTGCAAAAAGTGTCACTGATTTACAAGTGTGCTCCAAAATACCCACAAGTGAAAAAGTGAGGGCAATTTCCATTTGACTAGTTAAATAGTGGCATGCATATTTTGTCCACTACTTAGCTCTTAACACCTAAAAAAAACAAGCTAGCTAACAATTTTTGTCTACTAGTTAACAAGTAGAGTATTCTAAAGCAAACTTAAAAACTCATTAGCATTTTGCATTCAACCTGTAAGCATTCTGGTTTGGAATAATTTGATAATGACCATTTCGTGCACTTCTATTGTTCTACTACAAAACCCACCGATAGTATCAGTTGTACACTCAAGAGAGGTAATACACTGACAGGCAGTGTTTCAGAGGTAGATCATCATTAAGAATACAAAGACAAGGGTTGGGTTGTAAGTCAATGTCAAGTAGTGATGAAATTATAGAAAATATCTCATTCCAGAAGCGTCTGATTGGGACGCACTCCCAGAACATGTGCACTGTTGTACCTAGTGCCTGATCTGAGCAGTAAATGCAATTAGGGATGGGTAGTAATTTTATTTTAAAGCATTTCAAGGGAGTTGCATAAGCCCTGTGCATTAGCTTGAAGTGTATAAGTTATAAGTTGTATAAGTAAATTTCTGGAGGCAGTATTTAGGCTTTCCAAATATCCTCCCATTATGGCTCTATCCCAGATGTGTTCAGGTCTATTATTCTATTTGGAACTTGGGAGCCAATGAAAAGCCTAAATGCTCAATTTTCTCCACCTCCTAATTAGAATTCTGTGCAATTAGATGACTAGTGTGAATTTTGGCTTGAACTAGTTTACTAGTACATATTTAGTGTACTAGTTAGCTAGTGACATTGCACTTCTCTGACTAGTTATCTTGTGAGGAGTGTTACCTTCAGTTGTGAAGTTGTGGACATTTTTGGCTGTCACTAGTTAACTTGTAGAACCCAAAAGCCCTCAACTAGCTGACTAGTCTGCATTTTGGCCTTTACTGTTTAACTAGTTAACTAGTGAGAGACAACATGTGTATTCACTGGTTAACTAGTGTGCACATTTGGGCCTCACTAGTTAGCTAGTTCAGTAAAAATGTGGTCCACTAGTTGGCAGATGACAATGAATGAAAATGGTTTACATGCATATGACAGTTATGCCTGATATCAAAATATCAGAATAAATGTTCAATCTTGCCATATGTATGCATGTATGCATATGTCTATGCATGCATTCATGTGTCGGTTGTGCATCTTAATCTTAATTGTTGAGAAAGTGTGGTTTGAGTTATGAGTGTGGCCTTCAACTCTGCAGTCTTTAGGACCCTGAATTTCTGGGTAGAGTGCTAGAGTGGGGAGAGCTCCCAGTGTGAAAAACCTTAGAGGGAATCAGTCAGCCGCTCACATTGGCAGACACAGACATCATCCAGACACTGGCTCCCGTGACAGCAGAGTAGAGCACCATAAAGCCCAGAACAATGGCTGTAAAAATTATGGACAAGGCCCTGAGAAATATGGAGGGAACTGACAAAGGGCAGAAATTCACCACTCTCTCTCCTCTGGGTGGTCGTTTCTCTACCAGAGACCAGGGAGCTTGAGGGTTATAAGAAATATGGAAAGAACTGAGAAAGGGCAGAAATTCCCCAGTTGGCCTTCTGTGGGTGTCCATTCTTTCCTCCTCCGCTCTTCCACCAGTGCCCTTGAAGCTTGAGGGGTTTTGCACTGTATCTCACACTGTAGTTGCTCCTATGACACACTGACACTCTTCTGAATTGAGACTTCAGAAGTCGTTCCTGGAATCTGCTGGCTACATATAGTATCTTTGAACTATTTTATCTCGTACCACACTCCTTTAGGTGAATTAGAAATGTCTATTCCTGCTCTCCACTTGCTCAGATATCTACATAGTCATGTGACACCACATCACTCCATCACATCCAAACTGTCCTTTTACCCATTTACCACTCTCTCTCTCTCTCTCTGTGTGTCTCTCTTACATACACACACTCTCCTTTTCTCCACCTTTTCTTTTTCTCAGTGGGTTGAATGATGAGTAATGTTGTGTGATTTATCTGGACCTCTCATTGCTCAGAGAGCGAGGGAGCGGAGAGAAAGAGGCTGATAAACGAGAGGAAAACATGTTAAGAGGAAATGAAGAGCTGCTGATTATAAAGGAGATGGCACCAATCTGGCAGCCATCCAGACAGTGAGTGTGTATGTGTGTGTGTGTATGTACACGTGCACGTGTATGTATTAGGGATGGTAAAAGATGGAGAGACAAGAAAACAAAAACAGAAGCAGATGGAGATGGAGACTGCTTTTTTCTCCATTCCTCTGGGGATCTCAACAACTCTCTCTCTCTCTCTCTCTCTCTCTCTCACACACACACACACACACACACAGAGAGAGACACACACACACACTCATACATACACACACACACACTCATACATACACACACACACACCACTCACACATACACGCACACACACACACACACACGCGCACACACACACACACACACACACACACACACACACACACATGTGCTCACACACATCAACCATACCAAGTTGATGGTTGCATTTCTGGTGCATCAACAGACACAGGTAAATATTTTCTTATCTTTGTACTGTATACATGTGTTGTGTGTGTGTGTGTGTGTGTGTGTGTGTGTGTGTGTGTGTGACATATGTGTGCTTACAGTTTTGTTCCTCACTTTTACACATTGTTTAGCTCCACTACCTAATATTCTTTCTCTACATTCTTTCTAGCGTTCCCTCTTTTCTACCTTTCTTTCTCTCTCTCTTTCTCTCTCTCTCTCCATCCCCTGTGCTTTTGTTGTCTCTCTCCATCAAACTGACACTGTCCTCCAAATGATCCTCAGCTAGTCCAGACTAGTTTCAGCATCCCATCAAACACAGTTCTCTGTGTATCTATGATGTTTGACCAGCTAGCACACACACACACACACACACATACACATACACACAATCACACAAACATACACACAAACACACACACACATGTACACACACACACACACACATATTTAATTTAATTTCTGAGTTGACTAGAGTGCATCCAGAGAGGTCAATGTGCAATCAATATGAACTGTTAAAGGACTGCAGCCTGTGTGCTGTGCATGATCTCTGTGAGCCCATGGTAGGTGATTGACTAACGAGGATGCTGTTATGTTTTATAGATGAGTCTTTGAATTAGGGTGTGTTTTGCAAGATGCTTCCAGAGAACGCTAATCAAAAATAAATTGATGTTTCTAAATTTATATATTAGATTTCATTTTTGTTTATTTGAGTCGAATGACATCTCCGGTTGTTCCTCAGAGTAATGGGGCGTTCAGCCTTGGAAAGAAATGTTGATTTAAAAAGCCACACCCTGCTCTTTCCACTATTTCAATGGATCTCAAAAGCTTAATTTCCCAGTGTTTCATGTGCCAGTGTGTCATCTTTGGCACTGTAACAGCTGAAGGTCAGCATAGCCCATGCTTTTCCAGATGCACAGGTAGCACACACACACACACACACACACACACACACACACACAAACAAATGACTGAGGTAAATCACATCTCTTCATTCTCATTCTTATTAGGATGTTTTCGCTAAACTTGGAATCGAACCTCACTGATACCCTTTAATCTTGCTAATCCACTTTTAGGCGGATACTGGAGGGATACTGGGCAAATACTGGGCAAATACTGGGCACTGGAGGGACACTGGGCAGATACTGGAGGGATACTGGAGGGATACTGGGCAGATACTGGAGGGAGACTGGGCAAATACTGGGTAGATACTGGGCAGATACTGGGTAAATACTGGCCAGATACTGGGTAGATACTGGAGGGATACTAGGCAGATACTGGGTAGATACTGAACAGATACTGGGCAGATACTGGAGGGATACTGGGTAGATATTGGGCAGATACTGGGTAGATACTGGAAGGATACTGGGTAGATATTGGAGGGATACTGGGCAGATACTGGAGGGATACTTGGTAGATATTGGGTAAATACTGGGCAGGTACTGGGTAGATACTGGAGGGATACTGAGCAGATACTGGGTAGATACATTAGCCGATACTGGGCAGGTACTGGGAAGATACTGGGTAGATACTGGGCAGATACTGGGCAGATACTGGAGGGATACTTGGTAGATACCGGAGGTATACTTGGTAGATACTGGAGGGAGACTGGGCAGATACTGGGTAGATACTGGGCAGATACTGGAGGGATACTGGGCAGATACTGGGTAGATACTGGGTAGATACTGGGCAGATACTGGGTAGATGCTGGGCAGATACTGGGCAGATACTAGGCAGAAACTGGAGGAATACTGGGTAGATACTGGAGGGATACTGGGTAAATAGTAGTCAGATACTGGGTGGCACAGGGAGGAAGGTCACAGCGGATAAGAGGACCCATGCAGATGAGAAAGCTGAAATATGTGTGTGTGTGTGTGTGTGTGTGTGTGTGTGTGTGTGTGTTTGTGCTTGTGTGTGTGTCTTTATTTTTCCTAAAAGGCCAGAATGACCACGATGTTCAAGAAATTTTAATTGGAATGAACGTCTGCAATACCTAAGAGCCCAGCTCACTCACTCTCACTCTCACTCTCACTCTCACTCTGGTCTGCAGTCACAAGCAGATCCCAAATGCACTGGGGTCATAAACAAGTATTCCTGTAATGAACTCTCCATTTCATACACAAGCCTACCACACACACACATACACACACAGACGCACACACACACACACACACACACTATTCTCCAGACAAAGAGAAAGGCATGCATGTAAATGTGCAGATGAAAGGGGAAGAAAGGGAGAGGTTTCTCTGAATTCCACCAGTCTGTTGCTTAGATGCATTTTTCATCACTTTCATTTTCTGAAGAGAACGCATAGAATTTCTTTACATCCCTCTTTTTCTCTATCTGTTTCTCTTTCTGTCTCTGCCATCCCTCTTTCTCTCTGTGTGTGTCTCTCTTTCTGTCTCGAGATTCCAGATGTCTTTATGACATGTAATTGTGTGTGTGTGTGTGTGTGTGTGTACCACACATACTGTGGACTTGACTAATAAAGACTGGAGGTTGAAATAATGAATACAGGGATAATCCTGTAATTACAAATTACACAGATTACACAAATGCATGTTAAAACACAGTGAAGAGTAGGAGTTTGAGAGAGTGAGAGAGAGATACTGTATGTTTGGTTATGCACAAATGAAGGAATAATTCATTCATATGCCCACCCTCAAAAACAACAACTATATACCTGCACATGAAAGCATGAACACACTGGCATGCAACCCTGACCTAGAAACTCTGGTTGATATAAATAGGCCCTGTGAATTGCCCTGCAAAGCCAGCTCATGCAGGAAGTGATGCAGGACACACACACACACACACACACACACACACACACACACACACAGAGGATGTGATGGCATGCATACACACATGCATTGGCTACAGTACATATGCACATATGTGTAGTGGGTATGGGTAGCAGTAATGAGTCATGACAGGAGCATATGATTGCTCACACTGCAGTGTGTGTGCACTGTGCTCCTATCAGTTACCCCACTCACTGTACACTCACTCTGTTACCCCTCCACAGATCTACATCTCTACAGCTCTACCCTTCCTCCTGTCAGTTGCCCCACTCACTGTACACTCACTCTGTTACCCCTCCACAGATCTACATCTCTACAGCTCTACCCTTCCTCCTGTCAGTTGCCCCACTCAGCTGCATGTCCATCTTATGGATGTTCAATGAACGATAAACCTTGCACAAAGAAGGATGTGTATTTGTGTGTGCGTGTGTGTGCACGTGTGTGTGTGTGTGTGTGTGTGTGCGTGTGCCTTTGGGAATGCTTTTCTTTTTGCTGCTCATCCACAGTGGGAGTGTGTTTCATGGTGATGGCACTACCAAATCTTGTCATGCGATCTGGTTATTACTCACAGAACAGCACGCAACAGAGATAGAGAGGAAGAGGGAGGTGCAGAAAGTGAGAGTGTGTGTGTGAGACACAGAGTGATAGAGAGAAAGAAAGCGAGAGAGAGTGGGATGTTGAGGTAGAAAGTGGGAACCACACAAATAAAAAGCACGGCTGTTGTCCAAGTGCTGTAAACATTTTTCCTACACACTGGACTCCAGGCCTGATGAGAGCACACATTCCAAACTGAAACTCTTAAGTCATCCTCACATTGGTGATGACATGAGTGAAATAATTTTACTAATTAGAGGCGCAGTCAGCAATGTTGGTGAAAATCATGTTTATGAATCTGTTCATGGTTGCGTTTATGTTTATATTTCTAAGCACACACTTTTGACCAACATTTTTTTTATTTTTAGCTTTAGCTTTATATTTATTATTATTATCATTTTTTTATTTATTTTATTTTTTTGGGGACCTAAGGACCAAACAAAGCATGCCACTCACCCCAGGTAGCTCACCCATACCTTCAGTCCTTTTGGAGAAACTGTGTTATTGTTTGGGGGGCAGGCTGTCCCCATTTGTTTGTTTTGAGTTTTCAGAGCCTGGGTATCATAAAAACACCACATTTTTTGTGGTCACCTAGGAGAATGAAGAGCTAGCAGATCATGGGGAGGCTTTTATGTTATAAAAAGTGTTATGTGTTTACAAACCGCACAGCAGCGCTGACTGCACCTTAAATGCCATTGTTGCCAAGACAACTCCTCACACCAACGTCAAACCCTTTCTTCACCACTGTTGAGTTCAATCAGTTTGGGTCTATTTTTGTGGTCAACTCAAAAACATCAATTGTTTACTGAATGCTTGTTAGTTGAAGCATTTAGTGTTAATAGAGAAATCTTATGTGAATCAATCAATAGTCCTGTTGTTTGATGTTGCTGAGTGCTGTTGGTAGGTATGACAACGAGAGAATTTGGTGCAACGGAGACTAAAAAGTGAAATGGCTGCCAATGTTAACTGATTAGGGCAAGTAAATTTAGCATCAGTTTTGTTTTCTTGTGTCCCTATCTGTTAGCATTATTTGTCATATCACTATTTGGGTTAGCCCCTTGAGTCGTGGATCTGCCCAAGGTTTCTTCCTAGATTAACAGAACATAAGGGAGTTTTCCTTGCCCCTGTTGCTCTTGGGTGCTCGAGACAATACTAGACAATACTAAAACTGAATTGAATTGAATATTTGGTTTACGTTGCACCATAATCTGTCTCTCTTTCTCATTCTCACACTTTTTCTTTCTCTTTCTCATTCTCATAGCTACTGACAGCATTCTGCAACATCAAACAGGACTATTGATAGTGGATTTCTCCTTTAATGTATGTGCAAGTCACAGAAAATGTTAGTGCACTTGTGACGGCACAGATGTGCGGAGCTTCTCTAGTCCAGACTCAAGTTAGATCCACTCCAGATTTGACCCAGATCCTTGTTGCCCTCACAACAGATGTGGTCCATACCAGCCTGGTCTGTTTCCATAGCCAACCTGTCTCATGGGAGATGGCACTCATTATGCTCTTCATATGCATAATGAATTATGAATGTGAATTATGAATTATTGATGGAGTCTTATGGTAAATATGTGTGAAGATCTTCCATGCCTTCAACTCTACCTTCTTCATCCCTCCATCCATCCTCTCTGCATCTGTTTTCCTTTCTCTTTCTCTTTTCTTTTCTTTTTTTTCTTCTGTCCTCGCCACTCCCTTTATCTTACTTCCTGTTTATCCCTGCTGCAGCTCTAGCTGGGCGCTAACATTCAATGCTGGCAGTGAATCCAGGGAGATGGGTTGTGTCTGTACTTGTTTTTGTCACCTCATTGAGTGTGTGTGTGTGTGTGTGTGAGAGAGAGAGAGAGAGCACTTGTCTCCTTGTGTGTGAGCTAAGCTGTTTTTTGTGTTATTATGTGAGAAGAGAAGTATGTAGGACTGTGCTTAGCAGCACAAGAAAAAATATATTGATGTACACTACTATGGGTTGCTGGTGTATCACACTTATGTTTACGCGCGTGTGTGTGTGTGTGTGTGTTTATGCATGTGTGTGTCTGTGTGTGTATTACCTACGAGAGATCTGTCTTAGTGAAGGCCTCCCAAACAGAGAGACTTATGAGAGAGACTTCAGAGACTTATGGTAGATGTGAATGTGCTGTACACACCAGTGTTGGTAAGGTTACTTTTGACTTTTGATTACAGAATACATGCCCTATAATGTATTTTGTTACGTATTCCTTTACATTACTCTATGTGAGTAACGTAATACCAGTACTTTGGACTACTTCACCGGGCTGCTACTGTTTTTTTGGTAGGTGGTGCATGCCCTAAATGCTTTTTTTTTCTTGCACACTATTAAATTCATAGCAAAAGTTTAAATGCAAGCAACTACAGTAAGATAAAATCATTTGTAGGCCATGTTTGGATATTTTATTCGAAACAATGCTGCTGGTTATGATGTTAACGTTTATTGATAAGTACTGATAAATGGTGCACTGTCACTTTAAGATGACAACGCACTATCATGAAGTTAATTTTTAAAGGCTGCTTTGATTGATTTAAGTTGAGTTCCAAAAATAGCACCCATCAAGTGCTCTAGCAGCAAGGTCTAGCCTCTGGATCAAAATAAAGTGTGCATGAACTGATTTATTTTTAAATTCTGGTTTATTTCTGTTCTGTGTCCTCTCCAACATATAATGCCCAACAGCAAAATTTACTGATTTGATTTGAAATCGAAAAGGAATCTGCTATGAACAGAGTTCAGTCTAAATAATAGCAATTTAGGTCAAGCTAATTTTTTTTACAAAGAAATATGAAATGAATGGTGCATTTTTAGCAAACAAGCCTATCATTACAGAACTTTACAATGACTTTGCTAAGAAACGTCCATTGCATTTGATTACTTATGCATAATTGAGCCACTGACCTGAAGGGTGACAAGAAGGGTCCTCCTCACAAATTTTGAACTCAAAAAAAATATTGCTCTTTTTTTTTAATGCAACATCTGTTTTCCCACTGAGATGTCTAGAAGAGACACATTGTTTGAGTGCAATGTAAAGTGAGCTATTTTTTTAAACCAATGCGCTTCTGACCTATTCACACATAAGCCGCATGCCATCTAATAGGCAAATGATACAGGCCCAGGCCATGGAAAAAAAATAATAAAACATAGCGAAAGTTATTATGTCTGCAAGTTATTGTCTTATAAGCATGTTCTCTTCTGTTTTGAGATGCACGGCTGGTGGTTTCTGCCAAAGACTCCACGGCTAAACCGTGGATCAGGTGGATGACGTGGCGAAAATAATATTTTTCAGTATTTGAAAAATCCAGGTTATGGCCCTACACACACACATCAATCAGTTCAGAAGCCTATTGCTCATGGGCCTGTCTTGTTTGTTTCTTTAGTTTGCAGTGTAACTCTATACATTCTCTCTTTCTCACTCTCTTCTCTCTCTCTCTAATACACACACACACACACACACACACACACACACACACACACACACACACACACACACACACACACACACATACATACATACATACATACACACACACAAACAACACTTTAGAAGCTTAGATGCATATTGTTTAATTCCTCTGATTCTCCTTCTTTCTTTCTGCCTCTCTCTCATTCACACACACACACACACACTGGGATAGGTACATCAGTCACCTGCGAATGTAATAGACCCTCCCATCAGTCTAGCTGCCTGTCAAACTAAGGTGCCTGTCAGCAAAACTAATTGCATTTGTGTGTGTGTGTGTGTGTGTGTGTGTGTGTGTGTGTGTGTGTGTGTGTATGTGTGTGGCATTCAGTCTGTGTCTGTCTGTGAATGCAAGTGAAAGAGTGCAAGCTTATTTGAGCTCTGCTGATAGGGAGAGAGTAAATACAGTCGATAAGACAGCAGAGTCCCTCTGAGGAGGCAAATAAAGGAGATAAGACAGCAGAGTCCCTCTGAGGAGGCAAATAAAGGAGATAAGACAGCAGAGTCCCTCTGAGGAGGCAAATAAAGGAGATGAGTCAGCAGAGGAGCCACAGAACCTCACAGCTCATTTTGGACACAGCCAAAACTAGGCACCTCGTACACAGGCAATATAAGAACTGATACTGATTGATATCTTAAAGTAGTAAATTATTTAAGCTCCCTCTCTCTCTCTCTCTTTCTCCTCAAACTCTCTCTTTATCTTTCTGACTGTCAGTTTTAGCACCTGTAATTACAGTAGTTAATTATGTGAGTTTGTTCAGCAGACAGGCTTCGACACTCACCCTCATTGACCTGCCATTAGTCTTGTCAAAAGCCCTAAAAAGAGAGACCAGGCAACACCACACACACAGATAATACACTCACCAACACTCACTCACACACACACACACACATACACTCACAGAATGACACACACATACACTCTTACACATATACAGTGCTGAAAATGGAGGATTTGCCACAGGGAAAAAAGGGCCCTCCGCTTTACATTTAAAGTATTTCAGTAAGTCTCATACTGAATTCATCACAACAACCATATATAAACACACACACACACACACACACACACACACACAGAGAGAGAGAGAGAGATACACCCATTACATCAGTAAAGGGTAAATCCCTTCACCAACTACAGTAATATTGCTTCTTAGGTCATAAGAGTAGTCATGCAGATATGTAACCTCCCTTACCAAAAGCTATTTCCAGTCGCACTGGGGTTATGGGATAACACAAGTAAATGCAAACAACTGCTCCCCAAGGAGCCATGACTTTTGACTATTGAGCCAAGATGTCAGACCTTCACGTTTGACAGGATCAATTTTATGCTTCTTTCAACATCCATGAAGCCCCAGCTGCAATTTAAATGTGCTCATACATGCAGACACACACACACACACACACTACAAGAGTATTGTATTTGAGATGGACAGATTATCCCAGGTGCACTAAGAAAAAACCCAAAAGCTCCGGCATATAGCTATT
This sequence comes from Tenualosa thibaudeaui, assembly GCA_027481765.1. Classification (NCBI taxonomy): domain Eukaryota; kingdom Metazoa; phylum Chordata; class Actinopteri; order Clupeiformes; family Clupeidae; genus Tenualosa; species Tenualosa thibaudeaui. Next base: position 2,153,098 of record JAIFZK010000130.1, on the reverse strand, counting down.
CTGCTATTTGTATACTATTAGGCTTTTGGTTCATTTATATACTACTGGGCCTGGCCTTCATGAGTACAAGAGACCAATAGTATGACTTACCTCATGCTAGACTTGAACCTGGGTCACCATGGACACATGGGAGCCCACACTCAGGAAATTGTAAATTATATATCAATTATATATCAAATTATAATTTAATTTATTAGAGAATTTGTCTGTTAGCCACCAAACTGTCAATCTACATGGATCTACGATCCATGATCTATGATCTGCATCTGAAAAAACAGAGAGATGAGAGAAAGAGGGAGAGAGAAAGACAGAGAGGAGAGAGAAAGGGGGACAGAGAAAGACAGAAGAGAGAGAGAGAGAGGAAGTGTGAGGACATAAATAGCAGAAATATGATTACATAAGCAGAGGATAAGATAGATAGATAGATAGATAGATAGATAGATAGATAGATAGATGTGTGCCAGGGAGAGAAATGTGTGTGTTTGTGTGTGTGTGTGTGTGTGTGTGTGTGTGTTTGTGTGTGTGTGTGTGTGCGTGTGTGTGTGTGTGTGCGTGTGTCTGTGTGTGTGCGTGTGTGTGTACCTGTAAAAAAGAAAAATGGCGGGTGGGAAGAAAGAAAAAGGTAAAGGTAACATGAATAGACTCTGTGACGCTAAAGGGGGAAATAAAGAAAAAGAAATTACCCTTTGAGGTCAAACACATTTTTTCAGCCAGGATGATGCCATCTAATCATCCATCCATCCGTTCATTTCCCCGCTTTCTCACCCATCCCCCCTCAGCCTTCCTCTGGTCACAGCACAGGTAGTTCTTATTTTCACGTTAGCTTTGATTGGCTGGGCACAGGGGGCACAGGGCCTAAAATAGCAGGGACAGGCCTTGGACAAACACACACACGTACACACACACACACAAACCCACACACACACATACCTACACACACATACACGTACACACATACACACACGTACCCACACACACACGCACACACATACACTGTTCCCCACAGAGATTGTGATGAGAATGAGACCCATGCAAGGCTTTCATATCACTGCCTGAGATGCCAGAGCCCTTCTGAAGCATATATGACTATGGGGCTATGACATATTTGTCCAGTTGCACAGACACAGACGCAGTTGCTTGCATTTACTGTCCACACACACACACACACACACACACACAAACATATGCACATTACTTCAACACACATGCATTTCCTACCTATTTACTACACACAAAAATAGCCACCCGCATGCACATAAACTGAAAAATACCCAGACACACACACACACCCACACACTCTCAGACACTCTGACACACACAAGTGCTCGTCATTTTTCTGTGGCCGTCATCTTAATGTTAATTGACAGCGACTCTCCAGAGGCCGCAGAGTAAGACCCTCATTCCACACTTTCATCTTTTCGCCGTGTCCGCACTCTGTCATTTACTCCCTCCTTCACCCAATCTCCTCATCTGTTCATTTCTCTCTGTCATTACTTCTTTCATTTCTCTCTGCTCTCTGTCTTTCTCTCTCTCTGTCTCTTTTGCTCTTTCTGTCTCTGTCTCTTTCTCTGTCTCTCTCTCTCTGTCTCTCTCTCTCTCTCTTTCTCTGTCTCTTTGGCTCTCTCTGTCTCTCTTTGTACAAGTTTCTCCGGTGCTACCTGCATTAGTATAGAGATTGACGGAAATGAGTTTTGATGAGTGTAGGGTGATGAGCCGAGATATGGGATGAATCAAACGGCAAGGAAAGAAAATAGATGTCTCCTGAAATTAGATATTAGATCAGTGTGTGTGTGTGTGTGTGTGTGTTTGGTGTGCATGTCTGACATATTTTGCATGTGTGTGTGTGGGTCTCTGTATGTACATGTATGTATGTATGTGTGTGTGTATGTATCAGAAAGCGTTCCATAGTTAAGAGAGCGGTGAGTCATCACAAGTGCTATGAGCTGGACGCATGGTGAGAGGCCCCAATTAAGAAAGCTGTAACGAGCCTTAATGAGCACTAACGAGCTCCATGGTATTTTGCCCTTGCCTGCATCTGTGGGCTCAGAAACAGAAAGGCAGCGCCTGTGGACATCAGACAGACTCCCCAATACATGGCCAAGAAAACCACACAGACACTGAACTGATGAGAGGAAATGGTGTAGATCTCATCAGTTTCGGGTATTTGTGTATCTTTGTTTGCATGCAAGAGAAGGAGCGAGACAGAATATTCACTGGGAGAGAGAGAACTTGAGAGAGAGAGACAGAAATGTATGTATTTGCGTGTGTGTGTGTGTGTGTGTGTGTGTGTGTGTGAGATGCAAGCATAAAACAGAAACACAAGTAGCACGACAGAGACATGACAGAAGCTATCAATTATTCTCCTCGGCTCTTTCCATCTCTCACCCCCAAGTGTGTGTGTGTGTGGGTGGGTGGGTGTATTTGTGTATAACACTTTCTGGCATCTGGACATATGCAGAGAGTAGTTATTTTTTTTGTTACACCCAAAAAGTCTTCACGTGATCATGTGATTGTGTTTTTAGTATTTATGCAAGTGTCTGTATAAGTGTGTCTGTGTTTATCTCAGCCTGTCGGTCTATTTTTTCTGTGTATGTGTATGTGTGTTTATTTCTGTACATGTGTGCATGAGTGCTCGCATTGGACGCAGTCCTTTAATAAGTACCACATCTATTTTGAGCTCCGGCGTCGCTGTTTGTAATGTGCCTTGTCACGGTTGTTTAAAAATTGATCTAAAAAACACAGCTGTTAATGGGACACGCCTGAAAAAAGGGTAACTTTATATAGTCACATTCATACAGCAACAACATTCACACAATCAAAGCAACCAGATCAAATGCAGGAGCGGAAGAATGAAAGACTGAACGAAAGAAAGCAAGAAAAAGGAAAGAAAGACAGACAAAAAGAAAGAAGAGTGACAAAAGAACCTAACAGTTATTTCCACAGCTCATAAGAGAGTGATGGAGAGCCCTGGCAAAGAAAAGGGAGGAAAGATGGAAGGATAGAGAGCAATCAGGAGAGAAAGATAGAGAAGGAGAGGGCTTATGTTAGAGGTGAAAAGAGACACTGAGGAAGAAAGGATAGAGAATGACAAAGATAAAGAGGCAAGATCAAATTATTTGTCTGTGTGTGTGTGTGTGTGTGTGTGTGTGTGTGTGTTTACATGTTTATTCCACAGAGTATGCTGAAAGCTATTTCTGCTCTAAGAAGATCTAACATTCCAGGAAAAATGTAAAATGATACCCCCCTCTCACACACAGACTTTCTCTCTCTCTCTCTCACACACACACACAAACACACAAGATCATGAAGAGTCTGTAATTGTCATAGTGAAAAGGTAATCTTTTGTAAAACTTGCATACTGAAACTGCTTTTGACTTTACTGCCTGGCTTTTGACCTTCAAGATTGACTCAGTCTCTCATTCCAAAACATGATTTTTGACCCTGGAAAGGTGGTTATGTTCTTGAGGAGGTTATATTCTGGCCGTGTGTGTGTACTGTACTACATTAAAACTACAGCCCAATTGTTATGAGACCATCGTGTGGTGCAGTATAAGCCAAGACATAAACTGGTAAATTTTTTGTCCCCTTTCACCATTGTCAGATTCAGTATTTGGCCTCAATGTGTCTGCCCTGATACTTGGTTATCCCCTTTCCACACTTGAATGTGAGGTCTTCAGTGTATATTTTGAATGTTTGTGTGATTGCAAAGAGGATGAAGGCACATGCACAGCACCCATGCAGTAGCCAATTAATGATCCAGACACTGTCCAGTGCTTCTCTGCAAACACTGCATTGTACTGTAGTATCAAAACAGCAGTGTCAGGGGTGTGTATTTCTAATGGATTACTGCGGTACACTGCAGTAAATGCAATGATATTTTGGGCATGAGAAAAACTGCATGTATAAAAACCCTTCTCTTTGCTTACTGCAGAAGTGCAATATTTTGAACGCAACAATATCCAAGTATGGGTCAAGGGGGACAGGACCCAGCACACTGAAGAAGCTGAGGGAAATACTGAGTTTCCAGGTTTAATGCAGACAGAAACGTGGTGCAGGTTGACAAAGCTGGCACAAGGTGACCCATGCAAAAGCAAGCAGATAGCGACGGCCACCAAAGTCAAGTCAAGAGGAAGAAGGAAATGTTTTGTAGGGGGAAAAAACCAAGCCCCTCAGCAAATGCTATCAATTCAAGTTTTACACAATACAACACAAGGCAGTGGCGGAGTTGAAGAGTTGTGGATTCAAATCCCAGCTGCCACCGTTGTGCCCTTGAGGAAGGCACTTAACCCTAAGTTGCTTGAACAATTGATAGTTGATAAAATATAAGTTGCTTTGGATAAAAAGCGTCTGCTAAATGTAATGTAACATGGCTTACATCTTGCGATATATTTTAGATTTTCTTTTCCAAATGTTTTGCTAAGTGTCATTCTGCTGAAATGGAGCAGAATTGGCCTGATTTACTGTGAAAATGGATCGTTAAAAGGGACCGGTGACCTTCAGTCAAAGCAGCGTGATGGCGATGTTTTTACCTGGATGCGACGTATGGCCTCCCACCATAGTGTTATTGGACAGCCCACCTTTCATTTGCTCTGAAACAGGCTGTGCAAGATATTGATGGAGAAACAACACAACACAACACAAAAACAGAAGTGATTTTCCATAGAGTTCTCTCTCGCTCTCTCTCGCAGCCCCTCTCTTTCTTTCTCTCTTTCTGTTCTGACAGTTGATTCTGCCTCTGTGGGTTTGATTGTCCTACTCTATATGGGGTTTGGCTCATGTAGACAGATGTCCCCCTCTCTACCCTTCTCTGTCAATCATTCTCTCTCTCTCTCTCTCTCTCTCTTCCTTACTCACCACTCTTCCACCCTTTCTCTCTTCCTCTTCATAACAGGTCTCTATGTCCCCATACTGTCCATCATTTTTTTAATTATCATTAGATGGCTATATCAGCTAAAAATGCAGACAAACAAACACACTCACTCACACACATACACACAGACACACACACACACACTCCCCTTGTAATGCCCTTCTTTTCTCTTGCGCACCTCAAAAGTTGTATGCAAATCAGCACCTGTACAAACATACCTATAGTACACAACCACTAGAGCATAGAATTTGCCTGTGAGTAAATACGTCATCTTTCCCTGAGCAGATGAAAAAAAAATTGCTTGTTGGCTAGGTTATGGTTAGCCAGTGAAGTGCTGACACATGTGATTAAAAGATGCTCCTAAGGACCTGACAGGTGAGTGTGTTTAAGGAATGAGAAAAATAAAACAGCTATAAATAGACTGCTTCACTTGATCACAGCCAGCAAGCAGAGTGGGTCTTTGCTAAACTGAAATAATGATAATGAAATCCTACAGTGATTGCTAAAAGATAAAGCTATGCTAATAGATTTCTAGCTACATTGCTAACAGATATAGATAGGCTATAAGGTGACCGTCTGCTGCTAACTTACTGGTGAACAAGGGCTGAAAGACATGACTGCCCTTATAGATTATAGCCTAGTTCTCATTAGATGCTTTGACCCTTTGAGTTGTGGATATAAATGGCTGTTTTTTCAAGGAAGTTGAAATGGCGTAAGGAGAAGCAATTGTCAGCTTGTTGAATTTATGAAAACAGCATACTGGTATGTGCTTGACTGCAGTGATTTGGGTGTTCATTAAGATGGCTTAAGCCGTTTGAGAGTTGGCATTTGCTTTTATGGCGATGGTGAGACTTGACATGGAAATGATGTTTGTGCCTGAGTTTATAACTTCTGTTGTGGCAATGTATTCTGTGGCAACGTGATCACAATCACATTATGATAATCACATAATCACAAAACCAGACAATTGGAAAACACAAAAGCTGAATTGGGAGAAGCAGGCTGCAGATTTTTGTTGTCATTGTCATAGGCAACCACTGACTCAAATGTACTTATCATAATCTCGATTTCGCTATTACTAAATGAATAATTTCAGATTATATAGACTGAAGATTATTAAAGGAAATATATAATTCCTCGCAAGGAACTATATGAAAACTTATATTCATTTCAAAACATAATGTGTTGCATTTTTCCCACTGAGAATGAAAGGAATCTCCTAGAACTTTTTTCTTCTCAGTGCATTCAGTGTGCAAAATATGATACCCTCATTGTGGATAATATGTGCAGAAAACTGACAATATGAAACAATACAAGTACACCTTATTTATGAAAAAATACACCACCAAAAATGTGACCTTGTGCAGCAGATGTGTCTTGATGTCATGAAGTGTGTACTCAAGGACATTTGTGTGGAATGTGACATTATTGCAATGATGCCTTGTTCTCAATCTCATTCTTCTTCTCGTTCTCGTTCTCGTTCTTCAGTTCTAATCATGGCTCAATATGAATGTGAGTGCTGGTAAGAGGTAATGTCATCTAAACAAAACTTGTGTGTGTACATTTGTGTTCATATTCGTGTGTGTGTGTGTGTGAGTGTGTGCATGTGTGTGTGTGTGTGTACATGCATTTGTTTATATTTGCTATTTGTGATAGGAAAGGTCAAAGATGGTCTCAGTAAGAAAATGCATTCACAAGCATGAAAGGTCAAGAGCCTTACAACTCAAGAAGATGGTTGTTGCTTTCATGCATGCACAAACAGATTTTCTGTCTCTCCCTCTCTCTCTCTCTCACACACACACACACACACACACACACACAAACACTTATCTTTCTCTCCCTCTCTAAATCTCACGCATGCTATCTATCGTACTCTTTCAACATCCTTCTACTCCTCTTTCCACCATAGCCTGCTTACCAAGATATAAGACCACTCTCTCACACAAACCACATACACACACAAACATACACAGAACAGCACAAATAATCAAATGAACAAAAAAGATGTCAACACATACAACGTAGCTTCTGTTTACTCTGTCTTACGCTGTGATGTGGACTAGCAAAACTGGGAAACAAAATCTGCTCGTTTTGTACACCATGTACTACCCATAGTGCACTGCTTTTGGCAAAAAAATTGTTTCTGAGCAGGTTCTTCACTTCAGTTTTCTTCTGATATTTTTTATTTCAGTGGTTTCATTGAATAAGTGTCAGAAAAGAAGTACATATTTAGTCATTCGGTTTATGAACAGAGAGCCGTCATTGTTGCACAATAGTCAGTCACACCCAGGCCCTGTTTACACATATCTAGATGATGCTTTTGTAAACAGGTATATTTTCTATCTGTTTCTTTTTTAATTGAATTACATTGCATTTGGTGTGCGTGCATGTGTGTGTGTGTGTGTGTGTGTGTGTGTGTGTGTGTGTGTGTATACATTGCTATGCTAGGGGAACAGCTCTTCCAAGAATATCTCCTAGCGTAAACTTTGAGAATGCACTTAACAATTTAATTTCTCTGCACTATTGCACTTTCAACTTAAAATGGTGCAGTTTCTATGTTAGCAATATGCACCCCTTGTTTGTGCTTTCATTGTGTCGTAGCTTGAATGTTATCCTCTTTTGTAAGTCGCTTTGGATAAAAGCATCTGCTAAATGCCTAAATGTAAGTGTAAATGTAATTTCATTTGTGTCTATATGGTAGTACAGGTAACAGCGATAATCTAAATCTAATCTAATGTAATCTATCCAGCAGAATCTACAGAATCTAGCATGTTGAAAAATCTCTACTTTGGAGGGCAATTTAAAAAATATCTGTTCATGTGTAAATGAAAGGCCCAAATTGATAAAAAAAAAAATCAGTTTATAAAAATATCTAGACACATGTAAACAGGGCCTCATTCAGTCACATGCAGTTAAGACCATGGATTTACATATTCATGATGTTATCAGCCCATGGTTTACAACAGCAAAGCAAAGAAGAAGCAGACTAACAGGGGTGAGAGGAGTTCACACACTGGGGTTTAGACCAGCAAAACAACCTGAATGAGAAGAAGTATCATCACCTGATTGCTGACTTGCTGCCACAAAAAAGTGTCTGAAATCGTCTGGTGGTCTAATGAATTATGAGCAGAGCTAATTAGTTTTGATTGGCTGCAGACTGGTTGTGAATGATGGTGACAGGTCATGATTGGCTGGGAATTGGTTGTGACTAATTATGATAGGTTGTCA
>JAIFZK010000130.1:2115000-2140000 GCA_027481765.1 Tenualosa thibaudeaui | reverse complement strand
CAGAGAGGTAGAGTTTGACATGCATTTTTATCTCTTCATAAAGTGAGAATTTTTTGGTGTGTACAAGCTGAGACACACTGGACACACACACACACACACACAAACATGCTCTATGAGATAAGTAGGTGTTTCACACACACACAAACACACACACAGACACAGACGCACACACAAATACACAGTCTGCACATATGTGTGATTCTACATGGTGGAATGTGTGATTATGTCCCAGTTACGAAATGCCTCTGGAACAGAGTAGCCTCACTCTACCTCAGAGAGGGCTGCTATCTCTCTCTCTCTCTCTCTTTCTCTCTCTCTCCCTTTGTGTGCATGTGTGTGTGTGTGTGTGTGTGTGTGTGTGTGTGTGTGTGTGTGTGTGTCTGTGTGTGTACTGCTTTAGCAAAGGTCTTTGGCCTTTGGATTTGAAAGCTGAGATGAATTTTCACACAGGATGTGCTGTTGTTGGTCCCCCCATGCTGAAGGTGGAGATATCACTGTCGCCATGCTTGGCGATGCTGAAAGCTGAATGTAAGGGTTCTGTGGGCACCATTGCATTAAATGACCACCATCCATCATACTAAAAGGAAATGGGGTGTGATAATGTGTGTGTGTGTGTGTGTGTGTGTGTGTGTGTGTGTGTGTGTGTGTGTGTGTAAAGAGGAATGGGTCCCAGAGTTTTGAAAAAGAAAATGGCAGAAGTTTTGGTCCATGCCATACCGTGTCACTGCAGAAAGACAGAGGGACATAAAAAAACATTTAATGGTCAACACAATGCTGAATCTGCACATGGACAGATAGCAAGAGAGAAAGAGAGAGAGAGAGAGAGAAAGAGAGAGAGAGAGAGAATTATAGGCCTATCATCATCAGCATATTAGTGATAAGAACTCAGCCAACTCACATACATGTGAGTTCTTAGAAACTTCTAGTATGGTAAAACATATCAGTCTGACAGTCTTATCAGTCTGTCAGTCTAAAGCTGGTCTCTGTCACCATTGATGTGTCCAGTTGCTATAAACTATGTCTGCATTTGGAACTCAAACTGTGCCAGTTCTGTGTGTTTCTTTATAATTTATGCTACATGTTCTTTGGGCCCATTTAGTGGTTCACATACATTTACTAATTTAACAGATGTCATTTTGAATGGGCCTACAGGCATCACAGACTCACAGCCAAGGTGGCAAACAAGACACAAACACATTAAATGAAGAAGTGGGAAGCAAAACTACAGACCTATCTGAAAGTAGTTGCAAGGGTTTTTTAGGCTAACGCAAGAGTACTCACTGAACAGAAAAGGCACCACCACCAACAATGGCATGTTAACTGGTGTCTATTGGTGATGTGATTGCCAGTGTCTTGCTGAGAAAGCTTTTGTTTCCCAGGAGTGGTTCCCAGAACTGCATAAAACTGCATAGCATGGGCCGTTACTGTGGCAGTGACAGGGGTTTATCAGTACTCCACACACACTTGAAAACGAATTCAAAGAATTTAGCCATACTAGTTGCCCATAAAAAGTCCAACTGAGAACTGACAAATGTGTGCAGGGTGACACTTTTCACCATAAAGGTGCAATCAGCGATGCTGGATGACATTGCATTAGTTTGTACTTAGTTATACATACTTATAGTATAATATATATGTTTATGTTCAGATTTCATAGCAGATACTTTTGTTCAGCGCTGTTTTCATTACTGAACCGAGGACCTCACCTAACCTAAAGAGCGAGCTTACCCCTCCCCTCAGTGCTGAGGAGAAACTCTGTGTTATTGTTTGTTATTGACCAGCTGCCCTGTTTGTTTGGGGTACACAGACCCAGGGCACTGGAAGAAGAACAGTTTTTATTTTTTACAGTGTCCTCAGAGAATGGAGAGCTAGTGCAACATGAGGAGATATCGACTGAAGTGTTGGCGTTTACTGACTGCTTAGCATCGCATGAAGATTTAATGATTGCAGTAAAGTAGCTCACACTGACACACTAACTATCATTTACTAATTAGCTACTATCTATCTACTAACTATCATTCTTGACTTCAGTGTTAGGTTGAAAAATGAAATAAAACTAGCCTTTGTCTAATAGAAAATGATTGCAAAGTTACAGATGTCAGTGTTTGTGAGTGTGTGTGCGTAGTGTGTGTGTGTGTGAGAGAGAAACACGTATGTGAGGTCAGTGGAGTGAGGGGGGATGTGGCTTGACATCAGAACACCTGGATAATCTAGACTGCAGGTGCAGACTATAGCTTTGTATTTAAAGGGTCAAGTGAAAGGTTATACTGTTTCCCCAATCAGTGCAATGTGCGTGTATTTGTGCGAGTTTGGAATGAAAGTGTTCAGAGAGTGGAATGTGTGTGAGCACACAGCTGTGAGGGGGTGGAGGTTGATAAGGCAATTAGATGACACTGGGCCAAATGTGTGTGTGTGTGTGTGTGTGTGTGTGTGTGTGTGTGTGTGTGTGTGTGTGTGTGAATCTGTGGAGGAGAGGCAGGTGTATAATCACTTGGTGTACTGCTGATTTTGGTGCAAATAGACAATATCTCAGCAACATTGTCAAGGCTTTATGAGAAAGGGATCTTGTGTGCTTTTTTGTGTGTGCATGTGTGTGCATGTGTGCGTGTGTGTCTGAGAGAAAGAAAGAGAGAGATCTGCCCTACATTGTGATATGAAAAGATCTTATGCAGTGATTATTGCATATGTGCTTTGGTCTAGTCACAATTTCCTATATGCGATTGAAGTCACAAGTTTAGTGATATGTTCATTTGGCACATAGACTGCAAGCATGGCCACCACAGCAGTGCCAGTGGACTGAGTGCAAAGGTGATGTGATTTCTTTCTTTAAAATGAGCAGTAAAATGCAAAGAACCTTTTATGTGCATGAATGGGGTCAGAATTGTTACTTCAGCTCAACAATGGGAGCCGAAACCAGTGTGTTGATTTTTAGTGTATGCGTGAATATAAATGTTTCTTTTACTTCTCTAACATGTATACACACACACACACACACATGCACAATGTGTAAGAATGTGGCAGAGTGTATCTAACATGTGTGTGTGTTCCAGAGGAGGAGCCTGTGTGTCTTTTACCTCTCTAACACATGTATACATACATGCACACACACACACACACACACACACACACACACACTGGTATATGAGAATGTGGCAGTGTGTTGTATCTGGAGTGTGTGTGTGCGTATTCCAGAGGTGCCTGTGTGTCTGATGTCAGATGTTTTGCCATTGATTCAACTCTTAAGTCTCCAGCAGCAGAACTAAATCAGAGCTCTGGGCTAATCAATTACAGTCTGGGACACACACACACACACACACACACAAAGAAACGGAGTCAGAGAGAAAGATGGGAGGTCATGCTTACCCACATCTCTTACCATTGGTCTCAGTGTTGAGTTAAGCACTCCTACACACACATACACATTCATTTGCACACACATGTATTCACACACTTACACACACACACACATACAAACACAATATGCTGATGTTAACTGTGTGACAAATTGATTGAGCTGGAGAACGATTAGCAGAAATGATCAGAAAGATGACATCTGAATGCCTTCAGCATTATCACCCAATGCAACCATCTGTGATACAGAACACATTTTCACTCCCAGGAGAAACTCCCCCCCCCCACCCCCCTCTCTCTCACATACACACACACACACAGACAAAACCCATGCACAAAAATAGCTATATATACATATACATACATATATACAAAAAAGATTCTTCTGTCTATGTAAGCACTCCTTACACACACACACACGTGCACACACACACATCACACACACACACATACCTTTTTATAAATAAACACTGCAGCTGACACTATGACAGATCCATAACCTGTTATAGGAACCACATAAGCAAAACTTCCACTCACTAGAATATCGATCTCTACTGGCCACTGCCCCAAGAAACCCCCAATACATCCCTTCCTTTTAATGAGTCTTTTAATTACCAGCCCACCATATGTACACAAGGACATACACACACATACACACACGCTCACACACACCATATGTACACAAGGCCTCACAGATTGCCGTAATAAAGCTCTAATGAGCTATTTACTGGAGAAGTCAGCTTGATCTATAGCTTATTACAAACACTCAGACGAGACTATCAGTAGAAACTATTAATTACAGCGCTGGAACAGCATCATTCTGGGTACAGGTATTGACCCTGCTCTGTGTGTGTGTGTGTGTGTGTGTGTGTGTGTATGTGTGTGTGGGTGTGTGTGTGTGTAGTGTAGTGCTTTATTGGTCAGTGCCCTTGAGCAAACTTTGATTCTCATGTAGGGTTGCAAGATGGAATGGGCATATGTGTTAGGTGTTTGTTTGTGTGTGCCTGTGCGTGTCTGTGTGTGTCTGTGTGTGCCTGTGCGTGTCTGTGTGTGTGTGTGTGTGCCTGTGCGTGTCTGTGTGTGTCTGTGTGTGCCTGTGCGTGTCTGTGTGTGTGTGTGTGTGCCTGTGCGTGTCTGTGTGTGTGTCTGTGTGTGTGTGTGTGTGTGTGTGTGTGTGTCTGACATTTGCAAGAGAGGTAAGATGAAGAGAGCAAGAGAACATTTAGTGACAGTGACCGAGAAAGAATGAGTGTGTGAGTATATCACCCCATCATTCAGGTTGCCTATGCATATTGGTGTCTGTGTGTGTATGTGTGTGTGTGCGTGTGTGTGTGGTGTGTGTGTGTGTGTGTGTGTGTGAGTGGATGGAGGATTGGGGGGATTACAGCCTTGCTTGCCAACACAAACAGCAAGATCATCTAATTTCATGCTTTAACAGTTGTGCTCAGCGCGAGTGCTGAAGACTCTCTCTCTCTCTCTCTCTCTCTCTCTCTCTCTCTCTCTGACAAGCCATTGGGACTTAAGGGCTATTTTTACCCCCCAACGAGAGCTCTGTTCTGGGCCATGTTTTACACAGTGTCTGCAAGATCAAACTCCACTCAGAAGGGACATTTAGTACTTAATCTGAGGGTGTCACTATCCCATACCAGCATGCTATGCAGCAGCCAAGGTCACAAGGGCAGGCCTGTATGTTGTTGTCATTGTTGTTGTTTTTGCTTTTGTTTTGGATGGTGGTGGTGGTGGTGGTGGGGGGGGGTGGGGGGTGGTGGGGGCGGGGGTGTTGGTGGCGTTGTAGCTTCCTAATGCCTCTCCTTACGTCCCTAATTCTTTCTCTCTTTCCCACTTCTTTTCTCTTTCTTCATCTCTCACATCCCCCTCTCTTTGCCCCATTTCTCTCTCTCTCTATTTCCTACTTCCACCCCCCCACCCCCTCTTTCTCTCTCTCTCTCTCTCTCTCTCTCTCTCTCTCTCTCTGGTGTGTGTGATAACCAGTAAAGAGTTGGCAGTGGCAGGGGAAATGCTAATCCGATGTGAAATTGCACTCTGTGGGTTCTCCTTCCCCAGGCCCGATCCCCGACTGAGCACTGAAAAGCACTCCCAATCACCAACCACTGCATTTACACGCGAGGATCCCACATCAAAACAACAGCACATAAAATACAAATAAACAAGCATATATATAATCATTTTAGGTAATGGGGGGAAATTTGGGGATAAGAGTCGGGGAAAAATGGAATTAAAGAAGATTTCCCAGATGATGACTCTCCAGTTTATCGCTCCCTTTGGGGGAGCTTGTGTCGCCTCTGCTCTCTCTGTGTGTGTGTGTGTTCTCTGCTATTATTTGACAAGTTGCTGTGCTGCATCATTTAATTTCACTCCTGAACAGTGAGGAAGAACCGACTTTGGTAGATTTTAATAAACGATATGCCTGCTGTGCTGCTAGTCTCAAAGACTGTGATGTCGCAACACTGGATTACACTGAGGAGGGTGGCATAGAGATGTGAGTGTATATTGTGTTTGTGTGTGTGTGTGTGTGTGTGTGTGTGTTTGTGTGTGTGAGAGAGAGAGCATGAAATACAGTGTTTGTGTGTGTGTTAGTATTCAGAGAGAGAAAGAGAGAGAGAAATTGACAGTGTATGTGAGTATAGTATGTGTTTTCAATGGGAGGTATTGTGTGTGTGAGTTTCTATGAGAAAGAAGTGCAGAAGAGAGAGAGAGAGAGAGGGAAACAGACAGGGGAGAGGGTGCAAAGCTGGGACACGTTGCTAAATATAGAAATGCTCACTCTGCTTGTGTGAAAAAAGACGTCTGCTTGTCGCGCTCCACACCACCAACCGCTAGCCATTCTGCCAGCTCGCCAGCCAGCTCGCCCGCCCGCCCGCTCGACCACCACACCACACCACACCACACCACACCACAGCCACCCATTCATGGCTCTTCCATTAGTTCATGAATATTTCACGCCTCGGGAAACATTCACGTCCGACGTGTCTGCCACTGCAAACCCCAAACACCAGCCATTTGTCAGGCACTTGGGTTCATTTACTGTGGTGCCTTTTGTTTACGTCCTCCACCCGAGTCAAATAATCCTCCCAGTCAGGGATCAGTGGCTCTGTTTATCTGTACTATATGGCTGCTGGTACCTAGAGCTGAATGCAGAGACTAACTGATCTCTCACCACCATGAATCATTTATCTCCCGCCTTGGCTAATGAAGGCTAACAAGCATTGATCCAACTTCCTTGGTGATCTTTTTTTTTTTATTTTCATTTTTGATCATGGGTCATAGTGGATATTGACTGGAGTTTATGGTATTGATCTGCATGCAGGGGTGTTAGTTTATTATTACTTCCTATTTCAGGCTATAGATTGATCAGGTCTGGTACATAGTGACAAATAAGTGTCTGGGCTGTGTGACAGTTTGGCCAATACTGCCATTCAGCCAAGACACACAACCCAAACATAGAGTTAACTTTTTTTTACTTGCTCCCTATTAATAAAAAAAAAGAAATACATATATACATACATATAATTTATTCATGAATACATTTATTCATTATGTGATCTTGTGTTATGGGCAGTGACTGCACTTGTCATTAATCAAGTGAACTAATACCACACCTACCCGTACCTGCTGATCACGAGCTCTAAACAACTAATATAAAAGTAAAACTGCATTGCCCTTCAACTGCTCATCTTCACAATGAATGCAAAGACAATATCCATGCTGACATGTGACAGGCACATCTCACACTACTTGAATGGGTTCTAATGGGCTCCATTGATGTGAATGCATCTAAATCATGTATAGTACATGTGTTTTTATTGTTTATTTATTAATCAGCTCTGCTTTTGTATGACACATTTGCAACAGTGTTATTATTTTTCCCATTTTCCCCTGTCTAGCACCTGTGCCAGGTGCATGTGTGACTCCTGTCTGCTCTTCCTTGTCTGGCCTCTTAGCGCTACTCTGATTCACTCAGGTCTCTCAGTCCAACACCCAAAGGTGTTATCTGCCCACAGCACCAGAATATAAATAGGACACACAGCGAGATTATTTAGTTATGTATTTATTTACTTTTATTAATATATTTGGCTGATGCTTTTATCTACATGAATTGTAGACATTCTCCTGGAACAACCTTGCTTTGGGACATGATTGTGTTAGGTGAAAATTTAACCCAGGACTGTTCATTTTAACCACTTTCTGAGTGGTTACAAACCTGTTTGTATCCAAAACAGCTAGTACTCAGCTGCATGGTCACTCTCCCACCTGACATACACATAAGCCCACCTGAGGTTCACCTGGTCCTGCTCAAACTGAGTCAGCTCCACCTGAGTCTAACCTACTATGTACAGCACCACCATGTCCCCTTAATCCAACAACTAGCCACATATTTTTTTCTACCTCTCTCTCTCTTTCTCTCTCTCTCTCTCTTTTTCTACAGTCATCTAGATGACTAATTAGTGGTAAGGTGTGAAATCTCACCAGCAGTGGTTATTTGTGGGTGTTGGAGATGGGTTCTTTGGAGAGAGACAGTGCAGCGTTTGGTGCCAGCGAAGGTCCTTTTAAATGCGTGTCAGTGGTGTGTGGTAGGCTGAGAGAGCAGCACTGATGGAGCCATTGACATGTGTCATTCATGGCTAACATGAAAGCGAAACGACACCAACTCTCCTGGGAGGGTGAAGGGACTCAAAATAGACAAGGGAGAAATAGTCTTGGATTGGGGGAGGGTGTGAGGAGGAGGGGTTGGAAGGGGGATCAGGGTTGGCAGCATTTAAGAGAAATTTTGTTATGTCACACACACACTCTCCCCCTTTCTTTCACTGTCACATGACCACACACAAAAACACATGGTCTCCCACTCTCTCTCTCTCTCTCTCTCTCTCACACACACACACACACACGCTGTATAATAAAGCACATACACACTAAAGTGGCTTCAATTGTTCGTCATGTCCCTATGATCATCATTTGACACAATAGCTGTGCTGATTTTGCTCTTGAGTTGTGCAGGCTATTACATTTACTGGCCCCAATAGCCAATCAAGACAGTCTTTTTATATAACGACATGTTCTTCTTTAAGTACTCTATCTCTTTCAGTTCCATTGAAGTTCTTTCACTTTTGCTCTGCATTATACTCTCTCTCTCTCTTTCTCTTTCTCTTTCTCACTACTCTTTCATCCCTATGTCTGTCTTACTCTCTTTTTCTCCCCTTTGATGCTTTGGATGAACATCCGCATGGATCCAGATGACTTAGCAGACACATTTCTTTCACACCATTGTCTCTTTCCTTCTCTCTCTTTATATTTCTCTTTCATTCTCTCTCTCTCTCCTATTTGCATGAGGAAGAAATCCTGTTCTTTGAGCAGAACAGACAGTAATCAGTCAAATATGAGAGAGATGAAGGAAGACATAGAGAGAAGAAAGAAAAGAGAGAGAAGCAGAGAAAAAAGAAAGAAACAAACTAACAAATGAAGGAGCTAAGAAAGAAAGAAGGAAGGAAAGAAAGAAAGAAAGAAAGAAAGAAAGAAAAAAAGGATGGACGGAAAGAAAGAAAATGGATTTCAGAGCCACCCAGTCATGGGTGTTGTGTTTGGTTTTGCTTCCAAGACTTCTCTGCATCCCTGGGCATCATGCCCACCTTTCCTACCCAGGCACCCAGCTGGCACCTGACTGGCACCCGCACACTCATGCACACAGAATATAAGAGCAGCCTGGCACTAGGTTCCAACCATCATCAGCCGAGCAGCAGGGAACTTTTATTTCCACCAGTGCCAGGGCCTGCTCCCACTAGACCCCTAACTGGACACACATACCCAGCATGCCAGGAGCACCTATGGGTGATTGGACAGAGGTCATTTTCCCAACACGGTGTTGGTCAAATTGGCCTTTTCATGTTGGGTGTAGGCTACTGCCACAAAGAACTTTCTCAGAGGCTCCTCTGAAGAATAATCTGAAGATGAGAAGCACATGACCCAGCTCAGTGTGGATAGGAGTGGAATGGTAAGGCTGGAGAGTGGAATTGACCAAATATACAGAGGACATTCAGGATGCTCCATCTTTTACGGTGGAACGTCAATGTATTGAGGTGGCATATTCAATTTTGTGAATTGGACAGCTGTACAGTGCAGTTATGTAAGGCATAATATATTGTGCGCTATTCATTACAGGCCAAAAAAAGTTGCTTCATTGTTTATTTACATTATGGTGATAAGCACCAGGGTGCAAAATACAGGCAAGTGAAGGCAAACACTCCTCTCTGATAAGCAGAGATGATTGTGTTGTGACCTTCTGGCTAGCTAGCCTACAGACCTCCACTATTTCAAGCAGTTTGTTGATGTCAGTTAAATGCTCTGGATTTGTAAGTGGGAACACTGAATTTTAAACAAAACAAACAAACAAAAACATTCGCAAATGCATTTCTGATATCTACAGTGGAGTATAGCTCAGCTCACTGCTCAGGTTTGTGCTGATGGGGTCCTAAAGCTCTGCTGGTACAGGGCAAGCTGATGATGAACACCTAAAGACTATGTGCTGAGAGAGTAAATTGGCTGTGATGAAAAACTGCTAAATAAACAAAAGAAAGAAAGAAAGAAATGTGTGGTATTTGTAGTAGGAAAAATAAATAAAAAATATGATCAGTTCTCCTTACAAGTTTGTGTCATGCATCAAAACAGCCTGCAGAATTGATTTTGTGCCAGGGCTTGTGTGTCTAACCAACCATACCTCAAAATTATTTCTTGCCTTCAGACTTTTGCCTTGATCACTTCATGACTGAGGCAGTATGACAGTACTGAGTGAACTCATCTCTCTGCCCAGTCTGTCTTGCTTCACTTCAATTTAATCCAATTAAAGGAATTTCAATTCAGTTCAAATAAACTCAATTTCAATTCAAATAAAATGTGCTTCAGAGACATAAACATTTAAAAGGAAAATGTGTTGCCAAAATAATCCCCTTCTATCGTTCATTCTTTCTTTCTTTCTTTCTTTCTATCTAACCATACTTTCTCTCTGAGTCCCTGTGTTATCTCAGTTCCCCATCACTGGGAGGCTTATGCTTCATGTCCTTATTAGATGGAGCGCAATATTGAGAAGCAGGGAGAAAATGAGCCCATCCCCACAACAACAGCAGCAACAACACAAATGACACATGCATTCATACATACAGAAAGAGCCCTGCTGGATGCTGGTTATTCTTAGTGAAATGACATTTGCAGATACATATGCGAACACACACACACACACACACACACATATACACATTTGCACACAAATACACAGATACACATATGTGAACACACACACGCACACACATTTGCGAAAATATACACACACACACTGATTAAAGAGGCATGTCTGTTGTTACCATAATAACTATACTTCCTGCTGCTAAATAGAAATCTGATGAGACATGCATCCTCAATTGCTGTTGTTCTTTACCTCATTCCTTTATCTCTTTTCTTCTACACGTCATTGGCCCATTCTTTTCATTCGTCTTTGATATCAAGACATGACAGGAATTTTTCCCTTTCTCTTTATTTCCTCCTTTCTCTCTCTCTCTCTCTCTCTCTCTTCCTTGTTCTCCTCCTGCGGATGTGTCATGCTAACGATCTCATATTAGCATCACAATTTTACTGCATATTTTCCACTGAGAAAATATCCTGGCTTGTAAGACAGTCCCTAGTGAGGACTCAGCTAAACCATTTCTAAAGACCAGATTAATTATGTACACATACACACACTCTCTCTCTCACACACACTCTCTCACACACACACACATACTCTCTCACACACACAGACACACACTCTCACACACACACGTCTCCTATCTCTTACAATCACACAAACACTCACAAATAAATATGCATTCAAACAGATGCAGACAGACACACACACTCTCTCTCATACTCACACACACACATATACGTGCAGATACACTCACACACACACACACACACCCACATGCGTGTACACAAACACAATCCATCAGGCAAAAGTATACCAAACACAGCTCACAGTATTATACCCCCCCCCCACACACACACACACACAAGCACACTGAATCCATAGCACACAAACTATACACATTCCCCCTGTGTGTTCCCAGTGAGCTGACTGTGTGTCCTGTGGCCAGCACTAAGCACTGCTTGGCGGCTGGCTCCATTAATTGAATTGAAGAAGCTGTGGAACCTGCCATGCTGTTGGACCTTCATGTTAATTAGCCGTGTTAATGAAGTTGTGTCGCCAACCAGCCAGTAAGTGATAGGGGAGACGAGCCACACAGCAGAGCTGTGCTACGATTAGCTCTTATAACCTTACATACACACACATACAGATCTGTACACACACACACACACACACACACACACACACATATAGCTACTATTCCTCTGTCTGATTTTGCTGATTCTGTATTATGGACATGCTGGTGCATACACATCTACAATTTACACACAAATGCATGCACATGTACATTTTTTGCATAATGGTGTGTGTGTGTGTGTGTGTGTGTGTGTGTGTGTGTATGTGAAGACATTACAGTAACACAGTAGTCCATTGAGGACTGCAAAGGCCCCAAAAGAACACACACTCACATTCACTCACACACACACACACGTTAGCTGGCTGATCCCTCTATCTCTCTCTGTCTGTTTGTGTCACTATCTCTCTCTCTCTCGTGTGTGTGTGTGTGTGTGTGTGTGTATATATTTGAGTAAAACCCATTCTGGCATTCAGGCACTGCAGCGTCGGTGTCTGGTGTGACACAGATGTCACAATGGTACTTATGGTTGGCAACCACAGGCAGCTGCCCAAACCCATCTGCCCAGTAGTAGTTCTGCCATTCATAGCCCCATGCTATACTATCTATTACTCTCTCTCTCTCTCACGCACACACACACACACACACACACACACACACACACACACAAACACACGGCTAGACACCTGATACACAGCCACACTGGGCAGCGATAAAAGGACGTAGCACAATTTCTCCTCATAATTATAATAATCAAAGTCTGTAGACTGGCACTATTAACACTAAAACAGTGCTTGGTCTCCTGCCATTTATGACTCTCTTATACAACAAACACACACAACCGCATAGAGATACAATCCACTATAACACACATGCGTATACACACACACACACACACACACACACACACACGCACACACACACACAACAGAAACAGTGCATTTTAACACACACACACACACACACACACACGCACAAACACCAGAGGGCAAATAAAATAAATCATCTAGCGGAGTGACTGATTATTCTGATTAATGAAACCATTAGCTCTGATTGTGTCTGTGTGAACAAGCTTTTTCCTCTAATGTGGCCACTTACCGCTAGAACAGTGGGAATGAAGCACATGGAGGAGGAAGAGGGGAGAGGAGGAGGAAGAGGAGGAGGAAGAGGGTTGGGGACCCTATAAAGTAATTTCTCAGTTACCCAGCACAAAAGGCCTTTTTTCACTAATACACTGATCATGTTTATGAGGTAATGGAAAAAGGGAAGTAAACTCTTAAGTCTATGTGTGTGTGTGTGTGTGCATGTGTGTGTGTGTGTGTGGGGGGGGGAGTGTATGTGTGCGTGTGGGTGTGTTGTTGTTGCTTGCGTGTGTGTGTGTGTGTGTGTGTGTGTGTGTGCATGTGTAGGTGTGTTGTTGTTGATTGTGTGTGTATGTGAGTGTGGGTGTGTGTTTGCTTGTGCATGTGTGGGTTTGTTGTTGGCAATGCTTGTGTGTGTGTGTGTGTGTGTGTGTGTGTGTGTGTGTGTGTGTGTGTGTGTACATTGGGTGTGTATAGGACAGTGTGATTGTCTAATGGGGAGAGTGAGTAATAGCTGATGTGAATGGACTAAGAGACAGTGCAATGCAAGCAGAAGCGGCAAACAAATACAAATGCAAATAGGTACACACACAGTCAAACACACACGCTGTAAGTACACAATGAGAAGCACACCGGGAAAACACAGTTTCACACACACACGCGCACACGCATACACACACACACACACACACATACACATACATACACACGCACACACACACATACACACCCACACACATACACACACACAGTGTGGGAGAGAGAAGGGACCCAGTCCTTTGCCTTGTTTTTTTACAACCATCCCTCCCAATTACCCTTGTGCCCAGGGAGAAGACACTATTTAAATATGTCACTTAATTTGCATGTAATTTAAATAATAATGTATGATTGGTGTTTGCCAAAGGTGAGACCACGCCTGTCTCAAAAGAGCAACCATGAGCTTGTGCTGGCATCATACAGTACAGGTCATGTGACCTGACCTTTATTTCCCATGAACCTTTGAGCTGCGTCTGAGGCAGAGAAATCCATGGTCCCTAAAATATCCTTGTTAGTGTCACAACAACTCAGCCTCTGGTGTAAGCATACTGTGCTCTCTCTCTGTCTCTCTCTCTCTCTCTCGTTCTCTCTCTCCCTCTCATTGTCTCTCTCTCTCTCTCTCTCTCTCTCTCTCTCACACACACACACACACTCACTGCAGTCTTTTTCTCACTCATTAGTTTTCTCCTCTCTTTCTTTCTGCCCCCTTTTGCTCATGCTATCATTCTCTTTCTCTCTGCTTTTTTGCGTTCTTCATTCATCAGTTCTTCTCTGCATATATCTTTCAGTGTGTATGGGGGTTCATTACTTCTCTGCATACTGTATATCTGCTCCTGTATGCATATGAATCAATCAATCTCTTGCATAATCACATTTTACTTTTTTAATCCCTTTCTCTGACACTTTTCTCACTCGTTTTTGTCTCAACTCTATTTCTTTCTCTCTCTAACTCTGTCTCTCTCTCTCTCACTCGTCAACTGTCTTTCTAGTAGGGTGTTGCATTTGCATTTCATGCTTGGGTTTTAAAATAGCATATCAGTGATGGGGCTTTAAAAAGTGAGAACATGTTCAGTCTCTACATCTCAGCTTTATGCTTTTCTAATGCCACATCTCTTGCCTTCTCTCCCTTTCAGCCTCTCTCTCTCTCTCTCTCTCTCAGTCTGTGTAATTTGGACAGTCATTAATTGCTGTGTTCTGCGTGGATCCATCTCTGAAGGTGTTTGGCTTTTTTGAGTCGTTCTCATTTCAGACGCATTTTGAGAGCTCTGAAGGTAGAGGTAGATAAGTATGGGGAGGATGGGCTTTTATGTCTTGATTTGAAATTATAGCAGCTAAATTGGGGGGGGGGGGCATTGAGTGTGCATGTGTGTGTGTGTGTGTGTGAGCTTGTGTGTATGTGTGTGTGTGTGCCACATGCCAGTCAAGCATAACATCGACACCAAATACATGCTGATGTTGATCAACATCACTACTGATTCTTCTCATAAATTATAACATGATGTAATGTACATGTAATGTATTATTAACAATTATTTGTATAAATAATTATGATAATATTACAATAATTATGATAATATTACAATAATTACACATACATCACATACTTCTTCTATTTACCTGTGCCCTCAATACCCACCTTGTGTTATTAAAACTCAAGGTAAAATTTATCGCAAAAATAGCTAGAGATGAAATCAAACAGAAAGAGATCAAATCAAACAGAAAGATAACAGATAAAATCATAATGAAATTTTGATCACAATCAAAAGTGCAGCAGAAATGTGAAAACTGCGATAATACAGCCACCAAATACTTAGTATTTGTTATGAACACATGCAACTGACCTGGCATCCATTAAGGACTTATAACCCTATTTATATTACAATGAACTGCTTCAGTGTTTCATGGTTAACTTTAAGCAGCAGTTTAATAAAAATAACTGGCCTGCAGGGTTTGGGGGTTTGGGGGTGGGGGGGGTAGGGGTTGTATTAAGTTGGCTTTCTGGTTCCGGGCCATTAGTTTGCAAATCCAGCGAGGGATCCTGTCAGCAGCAAAGAGCGCTGAAGGAAAGTGTCGGTCGAGTGAATGTGTTGTGGCAGCTCTGCCGCAGTCAGGGCAGAGTGTGTGAGTCTGTGTGTGTGTATGTATGTGTGTGTGTGTGGAGTATGCATGTGTGTGTGCGTGCAGTGATGGGGGGTGGAGAAAAAAAATCCCCAGCTTCCTGTGGAGATGCATAAGACTGCAGAAAGAGAGGAGCAGAAAGATAGAGGGGGGTGTGTGAAGATGGAGAGAGAAAGAGAGAGAGAGAGAGAGAGCACTGCCTTCCTGGAGCTGTAGACACAGAACTCCAATTCTTAATTGAATGCACTAAACATGCTGAGAGGTTTCATTTAGTAAATCCTTCTCAGTCCTCGCTAACTACACAAAAGCAGATAAATGGGCCTGTACTCTGAGAAAACAAGAGAGATCAAGGTTTTGGGGACTCTGGCAGCCAGACAGCCAGGAAGAACTATAGTATTGTATGGGAAGAACACCCATAGTGTGAGGTTAAAAGCTTGCACTTCCTGGTAGTAACCCTGAGAGCAGGACAAAGACAATAGACAAATAAAAGAAAAAAGTCAGCTACAACCAGGTGTTCTTGCTCCCTTTTAATTTGAATATAAAACACAGATAGTCTCAACACCAACTCCATCTCTCAACATCCTGCTATTACTAGAATGGTCTTACTTTGTGATAAAAGAGAACTCTGGTGTGTGCAGCCTATATTCAAAACAAAAATGATGAAAATCTGTTCAGAAACAAATGAGCAAACATGTTAATATTGTTAGCAACTACAAAAACATACCTATCAGGTATAATTGCTCTACCTTGCCCTGTTAGCTATGTTTTGCAGTGATTAGATTAGATTAAATTCAACTTTATTGTCATTACACATGTATGAATACAGATTAACAAAATCAGCATCTAATTAGAATTCTCAAACCAACTGACGGGGAAGACTATATCAGGGGACTTTGGGGAGATGGTGGTGGCAGTGGTGGAGGTTAGAATGGGACAGGGGGTAAAGATAGACCCCTCCCCCCAAATCTGAGGCCCCAGCATGTCAGTCTGGACACTGACACCTGTCACGTATGCATTTCCCTGACAACAAGGTATAATGTGAGCATGTGTATGTGAAAAAGAGAGAGGGGGAGAAGGTGAGAGAGACAGAGAGAGAGAGAAGGAGAGAGAGCGAGAGAGAGAAAGTGCCAGGCCAAGAGGGCATCTGTGTCCCTGATGGACAGCAGAGACAGAGACGAGAGACGAACAGCACTGCTGGCAAAAAAAACAACAAAAAAAAACAGCCGACACCATAGCCCAAGGCCCTGGTCTTTCTACCTTTTCTGTAGCGAAGAACAGTGGGTAATTCACAGTGACACCATTGCAGAGTCTTACAAAATGGCATGTACAATAAGAAAAAACAGTTCCACTGTTGTACATTAAATGTAAAAATGATGTAAGCTTGTACACGTGTGCAGCTGAACTGTGCTGGAGGAAATAAATGCATAAGAGCACTGTAGACTAGACACTCATCCTGGTCTCCCTAAAGGTCATAGGATCACAGCTCCCCCCGCCCTCTCTCTATCACACACAACACACACACACACACACACAGTGTATTCCTCTATGAGGAAGCCACAAAAACATTTAAAGGTATGATATTTATTCTGAAATACAAACAGTAAAGAAGTCTCCATCTATCTATCTATCTTTCTATCTATCTTTCTATCCCTCCTTCCATCCCGCTCTTCTTTCCTCTTCCCCATCCCCACTGAATAAGTCTCACTGGAGAGAGATACTCCTGAAGCTTGTACTAAAGTCAGAGAGTGATTGGATGGGAGAGGAGAAATGAGATTGAGAGGGAGGAAGTGGCCCTGGCCAGAGAGCATGCCTCTCACTTAGGGTGTGAAGGCACAGGGCCTTGTCTGGACATGTCATAATAAGAACAGTCAAAGACTTGTATTTACAAATGTAATTGGTTGTGTGTGTGTGTGTGTGTGTGTGTATATGTGCTTGTATGTGTGTGATTGCATACATTTGTTTGTGTGTATACACACACACACTTCTACATAGGTCAGTGCTGATATGCATGTCTGTGCATTGAGTAAATGTGTGTGTGTGTGAGGTGGGGGGGGGGGCTTCTCATTCCTTGGGAACACTGTACATTTTAGCCCATAGGCTCTAATTCTTCTCTATAGTGTGGTCATCTACTCTCTATCTCTCTCTCAGCAGCATGTCATGATCAGCTAACCAACAACTTACCCTTGTGATCTCTACACATACACATACACGTGCACGCGCACACACACACACACACACACACACACACACACACAAACACTTAATTGAGTTTGGCCTGTCAGACAAGCCCTCTGAAGTGGTAGAGGTCAGTAAAGGTGAGTGAGAGAGGGATAGAGAGTAAGAGACGAAGGTGTGAAAGAAGGGAACCGGGCAGAAAGGAAAGGCAGAAACACCCAGTGACCTTGTGGTCTGGACGAATGAAGGGGTCTGACTCACTATTAGAGACAGCATTAGAAATCACTTTACAGATGCTTTAATGTGGACAGACAGATAGACAGAAACACACACACATACACAGTCTATGTATGCACATGTGTGTGCACATACACACATACATGTAAAAAAAATCCTCACACCCATAAATGTACTATATTCACACTCCCCTCCCACCTTACACACACACAGATACACACACTCACGCATGTCTCTCTCTCTCTCTCTTTCTCCCTCACACACACGTTTCTCCCCCCCCACACACACACACACACACGCACACACTCACACGTCTTTTTCCTCAAGTCCAGCCTTATTCTCACAGCCCAGCGGGATGTGAACATGCCTGGCTGGAACCCCTGCCATGGAAACATGCTTTAGGTTGCACCAGCAAATATGAGGGATATGAGACATAAGATGTTTCACTGCATGTGGTGTATTTGAGTTGTGAATCATATAGAAAAAATATTGTGTGTATGTTTGTGTGTGTGTGTGTGTGTGTGTTTTCATCCTCCTGAGTCTTTTTTTTTTATTTAAGTCCAGGAATACATTAATATCACTTATTTATGATCCATATTTCACAATAAATAGCATGTCCATCCATCTATTTCTTTGCTTTGAATACAACAAAGCAACTCATAAAGGAATATATTGTGTGTGTATATAAGTGTAAGTGTATGTATGTGTGTGTGTGTGTGTGTGTGTGAGTGAGAGAGAGAGAGAGAGAGACGCTTGGGTCACTTTATGTGATCGTAGCGCTGTTCCTCAGACTGTAACTCGCGCCAGTTAACGTAGGCTGTGCCCTCCACCCATCAGAGCGAGTGGCTTGCGAGCGAGCCAAGCGTTGGAATTCGTTGGAAGTCGGTGTTTTGAGCCGGGACAGTGAAGCGCCTACAGGACCTTACTCGCCTAGTATCGCGCATTCTACCTAATTCCTTAACCCTGTGGCCGCCCGCAGGTTTCTCTGGGCGGGATGGCAGGCGCAAAGTGCCTTCTCCGGACCCCGAGGTAAGCGGCTTGAAAATGTCGTGACCACCGACGGATCGTCACGTGAAGTAGTCTGTGTAGCTTGTTGTTCATGACTGTCAAATCTGACGCAATGTGTATCGTTTTTCATTATTTTGGACTTCACGCGAACTGTTCTCTGAACATTTTTAATGTTTGGAAATGTCCTGCTGATATTCCATGTGGTGAGCTTCGTCTAGCATTAATATCTGCTCGATAACAGATTATAATTTGGGACAAGACACAAAAGGAATGTGTGATGAATATTTACAGGATTGTTATGACCAATCGCAATATTATCAACGGGAAATTAGCAGATTTGATTCCATTGCATGAGTCACGTTCTGCTGCCTTTACCTCCTTTAGTGAAACCGTAAACAAGTCTTGGGCAAAGGCAACCCCACTGCGCGTTAATCTGGCACATACAAACCATAGCAGGAAAAATTTAAAAATGACAGGTGGAGATTTACAAGCAGGTTTACATTTTACTTATTTTAATAATGAATGGAACTGCGTAAATGTCTGTGCTGAAATTACGCACTCCTTTTTATTCAGAAATACCTGGTCTATTTGTCACGCCTCTCTGCTCTGTCACTTTCTGTTTAGTAAGATGAAACCTCGTGAAACTGTGAAAATGTCTTCCGCTGCTTTATCTGTTTTCCTCTGTCAAGTCTGTGGTTTAAGGCACTCAGCTCATGTTCACGTAACCGTTCGGGGAGCTCCCGTTCCTCTTGTTCCTGTTCTCGTAATGCGCCGTAATATTACGCACCAGTCTGTCTACCAGCCAAAATCGACCAAGCTTCAAACACACTGATTGCGTGGGACGGACTGAAGTTGCCATGTCACTAAACCGCTGAAGACTGCTTTGAAAGATGCACTACAAAATAGAGCAATGATCCTTGCACGGCTACTGTGAATATAATCAATAATTTACCGCGCTTAGTATTACGTCTGTGACGCTTTCGGACTCGCGCTCGACCTAAACCCGGTCTCGTCTTTTTAATCTTGCGCTCTTGTGCGGCCGGTTTGGCGCGCTCAAGAAAATCTTAATAAGTAGGCTGGCACTTTGTCAACTGAGGTGGCTTTCTCTCACGCTGGCAGGCGGCAAAGGTCAGTAAGATCAGGTAAGGATTACTGTCTTCACTGCCAAAGCTTTTGTGTGTGTGCTTTCGAACAAAAGCATTGAAAATACCAAAATAGCAGGTGACGAACCTTTTAGTGATTTAGGAGGTGAATGTACGTCTGAGGAAGACAGATGTATGGTCCAAAGGCCGTTTCATGGCAGCAGATTCCCCCGTAGTGAGTGAGGAATGTCGATGGATAAAGTAGGCTACTTGCACGGAACCGCACGCACACGCACTTATGAATGCTTGCATGCATTTAGATTTACATGCACCCCCCCCCCCCACACACACACACAGACACAGACACACACACACACATACACACCACCATCACCACCACCACTCTCTCTCACACACACACACACACACGCGCGCGCGCGCACACACACACGCTTTCTTTCCCCCAAGCCCTTGTCGTCTCCGGGAATCGTTAAATCACCATTTTTATCAGGCGAACAGAGACGCTCTCTGTTTTTCCCCAGGACAACGCTAATGATGATAAGCATCTATTAATTTATTCAGAAGCATTCGTGATATGAACTGATCCGTACTGACAGCCAAACATATCGCTCTCTGGGGCGCCACTGTGTTTAAACGTAATTGTATAAAAGACAATTCGAGTTAAGAGGACACTTCTTCTTCAACAAGCCTGTCTGTGGCGGTAGGACTCAAAGGGAAAGTCAAATGAGCCATCGTCGTTAACAGACTTATTAAAGAGGTATCAGCTTTTCCCCCTACAGTTTTAAACTAATTTGGTTCAAACTTTATGTCAAGGCTTATTTGTCAGATCAGAATCCGAGTTAGTGTATTCTAAATGGTCTCTCCTGACATGGATCGATGGAAGAAAATGGACAGAAGGATGCTGAAGAAATTTCTTTTGGAAGCTAGTGTTGTTTTTTGTTAACCCCTGTGAAATTTAATTAAGGGAAAAGCGCCTCTTCCCAACACACACACACAAACACACACACACACATAAACCCAACCCAGTATCAATCTGGAGAGGATTCCTTGTTTTCCACCTAATGACTGCAGGCATGTGCAGTAGCACAGTGAAACATTGTCACTTTAATGTGTAGAACAAAAAATCTGAATTTCATGTATTGTGGTGGAAACAACTGAGTAATGTGTGTGTGTGTGTGTGTGTGTTTCCTGTGTTAAGTAGGTGCATATTATAGCTCTAACCAGCAGTGTGCACGAGTTCATTTTGGCAGAGGTGTCATACTGACAAATTGTAAAAAGGTGGCACAATTTGTAGTGGTTTCAGGCCTTCAGGGTTCCCCCCCCCCCCCCATTATGGTTGCAGTCTCAGTCACTGCTGATTTTGCCCCATAATTATTTTTGATTTGTCAGAAAGAGGTCCTCTCAGCCAGATAATTGACTGAGAGGGTTACGCAATCATTGACGAGATGACAAGTGTTAAGTAGGTTGTATTTAGGCTGCTCATTATTCTGCCCATGTCCTTTGAAACATCAATCTATCCATCTTGCTCAGTGCCAAAAAGGCTAAGGATGTCATGAAATGTCAAGACAACTGACAGCAGCGTTACAAAATGTATCTTTCTATGCAGGCATTAATAATGATCCATTTCCCACATAATTGTAGATATTAGATAATAGATGATAATGGTGTCCTTGTGGCCTCTTTCATTCATGCTCTTGTATGTTCTGTAATGTAAATGCAAGCACGCTGAGACAAGGCTGAGGAAAAAACACTTAAAGGAGTGCAGACATTTAGAACTGTCCAAAAGAAAAAAAGAGCTAGAATGTGCAACAGAATGTAAATAAATTCGTTACTATGTCAAAAAAGACCTAATGTCGTCCACATTTCCACTGAAGGTAGCATGCAAATCAACTAGCTCTCCTATAATGCAAATTCTACTATTTTCTACTATTCTACTAAAGTAAATTCTATTATGTGTTGCTGCCATATCAAATACAATGCAAGTGAATACTCTCACAATGATCACGTGTGCTGTCTACTGTGTATCAACAATTACAAAAACTACCATTTACATTGTGGAGAACAGCTGTCAGTGTAATAGTTTCTAAATGAGTAAGGGTCATTTAGGAGTCTTAGAATGTGTGCTAATGGTGTGCAGTGGTAATCTCATTGTGGTTGATTTAAAAATATATATATATATTTCTGTTTATCTTGGTGCATGCTGATGTTATGCACAGCTTACCCATTGCTTTCTGTTTACTTACTCTTGCATCATCATGGATGGGCTTGCAATAATCACCAGTCAACCCCCCACATCCCTCATGCCCAGCCCCTCTAAACCAGTTAGTGGTGTATTTGGTGTATCTTACACAGTCAGTACTGTAGAGCAGAGCCCGACGAGCCCTAATGTATGCCCTCATGTTATTTGCCTAGAAGAGGTCCTGGCAGAAGGCCATGCACATCCTTGCAGATAGCCTGTTAAGTTAGTAAGTAAAACCTAAAATTGGATAAAGTATCTGGAATCTGCATTTTGTTGTAGATTCTCATTTGGAGCCTCATATAAACCCCTAACCCTACCCTGGGAGACTGGTATATAAACCCCTAACCCTATCCTGGGAGGCTGGTATATAAACCCCTAACCCTACCCTGGGAGGCTGGTATATAAACCCCTAACCCTACCCTGGGAGGCTGGCATTTGGGCCCCATACAGGCCCTGTTGACTTGCAATAAAAAGATTTAAGTGTCTAGCATAGCCAGTAAGTGCCAGGAATGTTTGATATTGCACTTTGGAATATTGAGTGGGCAGAGTTATCATGACCCCTGTAGACTACTGCTATACTGTGCAATGACATTGAACGCATTGAACGTTGATGCAGATGGGTGTAAATATTCTTTCACAGTGTTGCTTTAAGCAGGGGGTTGGGCATAGATGGAGAGAGGAGGAGGAGAGAGAGGTTAGGTGGGTGGGGGAATTAGGTGGGTGGGGGAATTGGGTGGGTGGTGGGTGGTGTGGTAGAGTAGAGATGCTGAGGTTATGGTGACTCAGTGGCTGCAAGCACTCATATACTAGCCTGGTGGACCAGACTCTTTTACTTCTTCTCACTTCGTGCAAAGACTGTGGACACTGTCAATAGGCATACACTTACCTCACGGTGGATGGGCACTTTGTTAGGACACTTTGGTCCGATTTCCGTTTCTATCTTTGATTGGCTGGAAGAAAATCTAGTTGGGGGAACTCCAAGTGCTAGAAGAGTACCCTGATGTAGTAGGCTACTGTAGTAAATACAATACTGAGTGGAGGCACTAAGGCAGCACCGGCCTGCTTTCTCATATGCATTGACTTAACCTACACATGTGCACTGGAACAGCCATCATTCTTATTTTAATGTTATTCACTTCACGTGTACACACACACACACACTCAGACACACACAGACACTCTCTCTCTCTCTCTCTCTCTCTCTCTCACACACACACACACACTCTCTCTCTCTCTTTCTCTCTCTCTCACACACACACACACACACACACACACACACACACTCTCTCTCTCTCTCTCTCTCACACACACACACACTCTCTATCTTTCTCTCTCTCTCTCTCTCTCTCTCTCTCTCTCTCACACACACACACAGACACTAACACTTTAACATTTTCGAGACTGGATGCACACATGTGACACACAACACACAACACACTTTTGACACACTTTTCTTACTCTTTTTTACTGCATCGCACTTTCTTTCTCACACGCATGCACACACACACATATGCTGGCACACCCAGACACAAACAAACATTCAGTGTAGGTGTTGGCACAAAACTGTGGACAGTAATTAAACTCATTATTCATAGAGTTTAATTCGGCCTGAAGAGTTGGTCATAAAACAATGGAAAATATGGCACAGCCATACAGAGCAAGGCTTAGAGAGGGGCAAAAACGATAGCATAAATGAATGAGAGAAAGAATTAAAGGGGGGACATGGAAAAGAGAAGAAAGAAAGAGAGAAAGTGTGTATGTGTGTATGAGAGGAGAAAGGGCCTGAGGAAGGAGAGTAGACCTGGACAATGCAGGCAGGTGCACTTAGGAACACACAGACACAGACACACACTCTCTCTCTCTCTCCCCCTCCCCCTCTCCCTCTCTCCCTCTATCTCTCTCACTCTCTCTCTCTCTCCCCCTCTCTCTCTTTCTCACTACGCAATCCTAAAGCGATGCTGCAGGAAGACAGTGGTCATTTTCTAGCTGGTTTGCATGCTGCTTTGAAACAGCAGATGAGTTACTGTAACTAGACTGCATGCAAGGGGTCAAGAGGAAGAACATGTAAGACCAGTAAAACCTGATTGGGGACAAACTGTATGTCTCCCTGGAGAATTGCCCATGTCCACTATGAAGAAACCCTCCAAGGACAAATATAACAAAGCTCATTGCACTAACAAAGACGTAGATGCTATAACTGCTGGTTGTCTTATATGTAACAAGGAGCAATGGACCCCATTCACTAATATCATCTTAAGAATTTTCTTAAAGTCTCATTGACTTAATTAATTAATTATTTATTTATCTACTTACTTATTTTGGTGGGTGGAGTTTGAAAATGAAAGGACAGAGTATTGATGAATGTTTGGGATGGATTTTGTCTTTGCAGCAACTTCCAGTCAACAGCCCTGTTTGATGTTACTGAGACGACAATGGACGTAGAGGGCGTGAGTTCCGAGAGCACTGTTGGGTCCTCCGTCACAGCCTGCAGAAAGGTACACAGTTTTAGTGTGTTTAGTGTGTTTAGTGTGTGTGTGTGTGTGTGTGTGTGTGTGTGTGTGTAAATATTCTAATGTGTGATTGTAAACAACATCAGGGCAGTGTAAAGATATTGGAGGAGCCAGAGACCCATATTGCAGGAGCCAGAGAAACAGACCCATGTACATATAGACATACAGGCAGAGGGAGAGATAGAGTGAGATAGAGACATTTAGTGTGTGTGAGTGTGTGTGTATGTGTGTGTGTATATGTGTGTGTGTGAGTGTGTGTGTGCATGTGTGTGTATGAGAAAGGAAGAGAGAGGGTGGCTAAGTGTAGCCCTGGCTATGGGCCACAGGCTTGAGTAGAGGCGCTCTGCTAGCACACAGGTCAATGCTGCTTGAGATC
>JAIFZK010000130.1:2107500-2110000 GCA_027481765.1 Tenualosa thibaudeaui | reverse complement strand
A
Source organism: Tenualosa thibaudeaui (assembly GCA_027481765.1). Classification (NCBI taxonomy): domain Eukaryota; kingdom Metazoa; phylum Chordata; class Actinopteri; order Clupeiformes; family Clupeidae; genus Tenualosa; species Tenualosa thibaudeaui. The sequence continues at coordinate 2,109,999 of JAIFZK010000130.1, read as the reverse complement.
ACATGTGGGTTTGTCCTTGTCTGCCTTTGTCCAGTGCGATGACCTTACATCACTGTGATGTGGTTGACTTCTCTCCATCTCCCCCTCTCCATGTTTCTCTTTCTCCCCTTTGCTCTCTTTTTCTCTCACTCTCTCTCCCTCTCCTGCTTTTACTCATACCCTCAATGCCTCTCTCCATCTCCCCTCTCCCACTCTCTCTCCATCTTTCTCCTCACTGCTCTCTTTCCCTCTCTCTCATTCTCTATCTCCTAACATGTGGGTCTGTCCTTGTCTGCCTTTGTCCAGTGCGATGACCTTACATCACTGTGATGTGGTTGACTTCTTATGCATACAATGAATGTTTGAATTTGAAATTAGAAACACCCGGGTGAGTATGTGTGTATATGTGTGTGTGTGTGTGTGTGTGTGTGTGTGTGTGTGTGTGTGTGTGTGGGTGTGAGTGTGTGTGTGTTGACTTTGCTCTCCCCTTGCAGCCAATGTTCTCACAGTACATCAAGTGCTCACCTTTCCTTTGCTGAGGACCAGACAGCTAATTATAACCCCTTCCAAACCTGATTAAGTATTGAAAAGGCATTAACTGCTCGTAATTACCCAGGAGCAATATGGAACTTCACCTGCCACCTGCCTGCTGCTATTTTAAGGCTTTTGGTGGAGTGTGTGTGTCATGGAAAGACGTGGCTGTCAAGTAAGAATGACGTGTCAACGCTGCGGTCACTCCTGACTGTGTGTGTGTGTGTGGTCACTATAACAAGGTTATTGTTTTTGAGTGTGTGTGTGTGTGTGTGTGTGTGTGGAGTGGGGGGCTTTGAAATTGCCTGCTGGGGATCAATAAAGCATTTGTCAATAAATCTGCCTGTCACGCACAAAACCATTTATGTGAAAAACATCAATCATTTACTTTAATGTTGCGCAGGTGGCAAGTCCCGATTTATCAACTAAAATGACTTGTCTTAAGGGTAGTGTTAAAGTTAGTGTTTGGCACCTTGACAAAAATCTGCCTTTTATGGCACTTAATAATCTGGCTTCAAAAAGCTTACTTAAATCACTTATGATGACAAGGCTATCATAAGTGATATATAAGGCCTTTGTAACTAATGTGCAGTAATCGGTCCGTCTCCTGTGAATACCACATAGGGACCTTGCCTAACAGAAATGACTTTGGATCAAAAACTAAGGACATTCAAAACAATATCTCTCCATTTCAAAAACTAAGGACAATCAAAACAATATCTTTCCATTATCAGTGCTATTCATCCTAGACATAAGTGAGCTCAATTTAACATCAACATGAGATATTGGCTATTTTACATTTACATTTATCAGACGCTGTCATCCAAAACAACTTAAATTTGTCAACTATCAATGACATCCGAGCGACTGAGGGTTAAGTGCCTTGCTCAAGGGCACAACGATGACAGCCGGGATTCAAACCCCGAATTTCCAGGCTACCAGCATGCTAGCCAGGTTCTTAAACCACTACGCCACCACCGCCCAATTTTCTCATATTGCTTAATCTGAATGGCTGTGAAATAGCTCTGGTTACAGTCATATTAAGACCCAACCCAGCAAAAAGCAACAGTTTAATCTGTATAACTATTTGTAATTGAATTGTTCTTTGCAAGATGAAGCCACATGCAGACCATAGTTCTACAACACTTCATAGTGCATCATCTAGTGTGGACAGCTAGTTGCAATGCCAGGTCTGTTTGTCTGTTCTCCGCATGACTATTAAGTATCAACTCAAAGACAAATGCAGAAGAGTTGCCAATTAGAACCAAGCTTCAAATAGTGGCAGATTGTTGTGTGTCATCCCTTACGTTTATTTTGCCTAAATAACAATGTTTCTGGAATGGTTCTTTCAGTGCAATTCTTAGCCTTTTGTCCTGTTTATTTGTGTTGCTGATGCTTTTATTGAACGTAATGTGTGCGAACAAGGATGCATCTGCGGGCTTTTTGACTGTAGTGCTGTGTGACTCCCTTTTAATAAAATTAGCCACACTGAGCTGCCTACGAGTCTGCCTCATGAGGATCTGGTTTTGAAGTAGGCTGTGTTTTGATGGCTGCTTCATGATCACGAGAATGCAGCAGAGAAATGGGACACCTGCCACGACGTGTTGGAGCTGTGTGTTGCGTGACGTTGCCACATGGCATTGCCACGGCTCGCAGTGTCTTGGCTTTTCTCTCTCAGGAGAATATGATGGTGATGGTAGTGGTGATAACTGCCTTAATCTCAAGTGATTTGCAGATCGCCTCACAATGTTCTGAAATAGCTTAATTGTGCATGTGAGTGTGATTGTGTGTTTCTATGCTTGTGTTGCGAGTGAGTGTGTGAGTGAGTGTGTGTGTGTGTGTGTGTGTCTGAGCACATGTAAAGACTATTCCACCATCTATAAAGACTTCCTGTTGTTAATTTACACCCACACACACCAGCTGTCCATGCACACAGCCCGCCAAACACAAAAACAATGTGTGTGTGTGTGTGTGTGTGCATGTGTGTGT